>SJYO01026388.1:57388239-57590677 GCA_006410555.1 Capra ibex | reverse complement strand
AGGAAATAGCTCGGGTAGAAACGTACTTTACAAGGGAACCATAGAGATTAAAAGAACTTCTTTAGAGATCAGAAAGGGTAAGGCAACAAAAGGAGATAAAAAAACGTGACTAGTGACTTCTTCCGAAAGAATAGAGAAGAACGATAAGAAACCTTGAGACGTAAGTCTACGAATATAGAAAGGAAAAGAAGAACCGAAAAGTGAAGAGAAGAAAAGTGTCGATAAACATTCCGGAGGGGTCTGTCGGTAAAACGAAAAAACGTAAAGAAAAGGTACTCCTACCAGAACTAGGGACAGAGGACGTGTTACAGTGCTTGGAGTAAGGTATCAAGTAGTCCGTGAGAAAGATAGTCTAGATCCGGGAATTTAGATAAAGAGTAAAGGTGATATATTAGTATTCCCTAAACTAAATCCAGTATGGACTTACCAGATCGCCAAAAGGGATGAAAGAAGTTAAATTCAGACTTAAACCATTATTTCTCAAGTACTAGATCCGGTGTCAGTCGAGGACCAGAACAAAAACAACTGACATATCTCGTGATTCGTACCGACTCTACTCGATGGGGTGCAGACTCCAGCCCCGTCGCCGACTCTCACGGTCCGACGATGGCGCGTCCTTACCGGATCTCCTCGGTGGGGCGCAGACTCCGGTCCCCGTCACCGGTCCTCCTCGGTGGGTCGCGGGCTCCGTCCCCCACCACCGGTCCTCTTCGGTGGGTCGCGGGCTCCGGTCCCCACCACCGGCCCTCTTCGGTGGGTCGCGGGCTCCGGTCCCCGCCGTCGACCCTCCTCGGTGGGTCGCGGGCTCCGGGTCCCGCCGTCGGGCCTTCTCGTTGGTGTTCCTCGTCACCGACGCGTCCGTGTCCTCTCGGATCTCCTCGATAGGATGCAACTTCCAGTCCTTCCCGCCGTCACTCCTCTATAGAGAGCAGGTTCCACTCCTCGTCGTCACCGCGAAACGACCTTGTCGGTACTTCTCTATAGGGTGCGGGTTCCATTCTCTTTGGGTTCATTCTACCATCCACAACGTTCTCCCGTAGTCTCCCGTCTGTATGACTTTGGTATGAGTGTCTTTTGATCAGTTAGATTAGGGTGATCCTGGTGTCGGAACAGATTGAGTTACTTTGATTTGGTACGGGCGTCCCGTTGGGTTCTGCCCACCCAGTACCACCTCTCCAGACTGTCTTACGCCAGGTGACCTCTTCCCTTACCGTTTGGTGAAGTCATAAGAACGGAACTCTTGGGGTACTTATCATACTTTTCCGTTTTACTATCCTATGACTTTCTCCTTGAGGGGTCCAGTCATCCACGGGTTATACGATGACCTCTATTCACCTCTTTTTTGAGGTCTTTCTTACTTCCCTACCTCGGTTTTATTTTTGTTATAGGTCGATACCTACACTGACCACTATCTTCGTTCCAGGTTACGACATTTTTCGTTATAACGTATCGTTGGACCTTACAGTCCAGGTACTTAGTTCCGTTTAACCTTCACCAGTTTGTTCTCTACTGTTCTCACTTGTAGTTGTAAGATCCTTAGTCACTTGATTTTACCTGACCTTACCAACTTGAATTGAGTCTACTAGTAATATAGATGATGACGCCCGTCCTTAGGGAGTCTTCTTTACCTCATCGGTAGTACCAGTTGTCTTCTCAGGCTTTACGTCATGAACCTACGTCAGAGTTTTTACTGTCTTGCTAGAGACAAGTAAAGGTTCCGTTTGGTAAGTCATAGTGCCATTAGGTTCACATACGGGGTTGGTCATTGTGACTTCTTCGACTTCAACTTGGTAAGATACTTCTGGATGTTCTGGAAAATCTTGATTGTCGGTTTTTTCTACAGGAAAAGTAATATCCCCTGACCTTACGTTTTCGTCCTTCAGTTCTTTGTGGACCTCATTGTCCGTTTAAACCGGTACCTTACGTCTTACTTCGTCCCGTTTCCAATTATCTCAAAACGGTTCTTTTACGTGACCAGTATCGTTTGTGGGAGAAGGTTGTTGTGTTCTCTTCTGAGATGTGTACCTGTAGTGGTCTTTAGTCTAACTAATATAAGATACGTCGGTTTCTACCTCTTCGAGATATGTCAGTTGTTTTTGTTCTGGTCCTTGACTGACACTGTATTACCAATTCAAGAGTTTTAGTATTTAAAGGAGAAGACGTTTTACCTCAAGTCAAGTCAAGTGAGTCAGCACAGGCTGAGAAACGCTGAACTACTTAACATCGTGCGTTCTGGAGGGACAGGTAGTGGTTGAGGGTCTCAAGTGGGCTTGAGTACAAGTAACTCAGTCACTACGGTAGGTCGGTAGAGTAGGAGACAACAGGGGAAGAGGAGGACGACGATTAGGCAGGGTAGTAGTCCTAGAAAAGGTTACTCAGTTGACAAGCGTACTCCACCGGTTTCATAACCTCAAAGTCGGAGTCGTAGTCAAGAAGGTTACTTGTGGGTCCTGACGAGAGGAAATCCTACCTGTCCAACCTAGAGGAACGTCAGGTTCCCTGAGCGTTCTCAGATCTGTGTAATAAATCACCAGAAGAAATTTTTGTAAGTCAATCTATCTGATATAGTGAACTTTCATGATTTTTAGTCATCGTTAGTAAAAATACTCTATCTCAGGTTTAGAATTTAGATCACCCCTTTGTGTTTCTTCATCTATACGAGTTACATTACAGTCTTCACATCTCTTTGTACATACGAACTACCGGTGTCTTGTCACTCTTGTACCGGTGCACTCTATTACCTCTATCAGTTAGGTTATACCGTCTGTGTCGTCTTGCTTCAGGTCTTTTCATTTAAACGAGTACCAGGGTCTGTATTAATTCCTCTCTTGACTCTGGTCTTATATCTTGAACATTGTGAACGTGGTTAAAGAAAATACACAGTTTTGTAATATAAACATACGACGACGACGATTAAACGAAGTCAGCACAGGCTGAGACACGTTGGGGTGCCTGACGTCGGTTGGTCCGAGGAGGTAGGTACCCTAAAAAGTCCGTTCTCACGACCTCACCCCACGGTAACGGAAGAGGTATATAAACATACTCTATATTTTATTTATAAGAACCAAGTTAAAAGGATACGTCTTAAGAGTCTTCTACACAGATAGTATATTGATATATAAAAACACTGATTATTGGTTGTATATACCCAGAGAACAAACTTTGTAGAGTGGCGAGTAAGTTTGAGGAGAAAAGTTATATTATGTTGTATCATTCTGGGAATTATAGATATCCTTGGTGCTTCCTTACTTTTATATAATCGAACATATGAGTTGTTTATAAAATAATAAAAAAATACACGGTCCGTGATAAGATCCACGACTCTCAAGTCTTCAATTAGTTTTGTCTGTTTTGACTCTCCCCCGTCTACCCCTCTCTCTCTTTTGTTATTTATGTATACTCATACACGGTACCCTGAATACTATTTTATTCGGTCACCTCCCTATATTGAACATATACAAAAGTTTGAAACGACAATTTTTCTTGGTAAATTTATGTGAAAAATTTCAATCCTAAACAATCTTGACAAAAAACATCGAGGTTGAAGACTCTCCCTACCTACACTTCTCTGATAAATTATATATGATCCTTTTGTTATCTCGGCCTCGACTCCGACTCTCTTCTCTCTTTCATAAAGGACTAATTTGTTATTGATGACCCGAGTAGGTCCACTGACATTTCGGGTAGTATCCTTTTACGTTAGAGAGTAGAAAGAAGAGATACCTTCCTTCCTTTTTTTCTTTAAGTTACTTTCTTTTACTTTTGGAGACTCATAATGGAACTCCTCTCCCATCTGTTTAACCGTTCTTAAAATCATGAGTCGTCAGTCTTTCAACTTTCTTCTTACACTGAATAAAACTGGGTGTCTATTCCAATTTGAAAGTTCCGAGACTTTAAACGTATTGTACTCTCTCAAACACCGTACTTCGGACTCCAGACCTCTCTTTGATTTCTTAAAAAAAAAAGTTACTTCTTACTTACTTCTTGGTCGTAAATACTTTGTCTTTTCTCTTACAATTAATATAAATTCGTAGATATAAAGAAACAAGGAACAAGGTTAATGTAAAAAGTTTTATTTAGTCCTTTTATTAGTACACCCTTAAGGGACCACCGAGTCACTAATCACCCAGGTGAGAACACCCGGGTCCAAGTTAGGGAAGTTTTTTCAATTGTTTATTTTTATTTATTTATTATTCTTCCTTTTCTTTTGTTACTACAAGTTCGAAATTCGAAATATTAATACATTATCCTTTTTTATTTCAAGTATAGACTTAAAATCGAGATTTGTACTACTGGGGAGTAAACCTGGTACTTGGTTCCGAGTCAACTAAGACCGTGTAGGAGTAAAATTATATACACATAAGGGTCGTGACTAAGGTTGACCACGTTAAGAACGTTTGTGTGTCATTATCGTTAACAGTGTCGGTCAGTTCTGTTAGGTGTTTGTTTTTCTTGAAGACTCTTCTGTCGTGTCGAGATACCACACTAGGGAGTTTATAAACCGATGGTGTTTAGTCTACGACATTCTCACTTGTGTTCCCGTGTAACAAAGGTCGATCTGTGTGTAGAGAAAATGGTGGTCAATCGAAGGGAAAATCCCCGACCGCACACACAGAGTGTAGGACCAGTGGGAGAAGATTATCTGCCAGTCAAAAGTATTCTTCTTGACTCTCTTTCAAACCCAATCTCTTGTAAGAAAACATACACACACACACACACACACACACACACAACAACAACAACAACAACAACAACAAAAAATTTAGTATTGGTCTTTTTGTTGGATATAGGTTCCCTATTCCTCAGTCATTACTTCTGAAATAATCACCGGTTATCTTTTAAATATACCCTATAGAAAGGTTTTAGATTTGGAGAGTAGAAGACCTTACTTTTCTAATTCCCTCAAACTTATTCTCGTACGAATCGAAGAGAAGGAGTCAATAATACCAATTAATTTAAATTTTTTTCAAACAGCGAGTCAGTGTGTGCTGAGAAACACTGAGGTATCTGACATCGGGTGGTCCGAGGGGATAGATGCCCTAAGAGGTCCATTCTTATGACCTTACCCATCGGTAAGAGAAGAGGTCCCCTTAGAAGGGTTGAGTCCCTAACTTGGGTACAAAGGACGTAACGTCCGTCTAACAAATGGTTGACTCGATGGTTTCAGAAGGGATTTATTCAAGGAAATAACTCATTATCTATTATTTTGGTAGACGGTCAAAAATTACTTCCTTGTAGATCACGTTCCCGATCTTTAGACTGATCTCCGTTTTATTTCCTCTGTTCTTTATAGTGGACAAGAAAAGAGATGTTAGTCTTGTCCGACGGGTGGTTTTCGTAAAGAACAAGAAGAGATTTGTCTTTCTTGTCGACTCGTTGTTAAGTCTTTGTACTCTCGAGAAGAGTTATTGGGGGTTTAAGGGTAAAAATTCGGTACGAAATCCAATAAGTCTTGATACGTTAAGGAACATTACTGTGTCTTTGAAAAATTCGCCAGTCGTATTTATTCGCGTAACACGTTGAAGGGAGTTGGTTTGGTGTTTGACAGTGTCACATTTATCAGTATAGGAATTTTTTCTCGTTGACTTTTAACAACTAGGTTTCACCCCTGGTCCCTTTTCCTGGTTAAAAAAAAAGTATATTGAAAAACACAAAAGACTATACCTTATGGAGAAAGACATTCAATATCTTTATTACACGTACGATTCAGCAAAGTCAGTACAGGTTGAGAAACACTGGGATACCTGGTATCGGGCGGTCCGAGGAGGTCGGTTCTTTAAGAGGTCCGTTCTTACCCTCACCCAACGGTACGGGAGGAGGTCTCCTAGAAGGGTTGGTAGAAAATGTACGGTTACGTTCAAGAAATGGTGATCGTGGTGGACCCTTTGGGGACATGTTTATTATTTATCGTTAATAAGTCACGAACGACACGTTCTACGACAGAATGAAAGGTACTCAATGGAGTAAATAAGAAACGTGTCAAGATATTTCTTCTGTAATAATAATAAATAATCATAATAATAATATGTCCACTCTTTGTATCCGAGTTTCCCATCCACTAGACCAGATCCCACCATCATTCATCTCCGGCTGTCTTTTCCAGTCTACGATCCGTACGAAACTTTCATTTCGGTTTTCGTTTACGACTATCTTTACTACCTCCACACTCTCTTTCTCTTCAGTTCCGACTAGAGATCCAAACCCCGGACTCACGAATCTTCTCTCCTTCGGACGGTCCCTGTCTCCAAACCCTAATACCTCTGGTCCTCAAACCGGTACCTTCACAAGGTAAATTCTACGGATAATCTGTGGTACCGTCACCACAACCCAGTCATCAATCTATACGTTTAACTCAAGTTCTCTTTTCAAGTCCGATCTCTATTTTTCTAAGTCTCCTCCTCCTCTCTCCCTCCGTGCTCTTGTTCCCTTTACTCTTTCTCGTCCGTCACAACGGTTTCCCTTGGGTTCTCATTATATTACTTCAATCCTCTTTTTTCTTCACAGACTACACAATCAATTGGATGTAGTCACGACTATTCAGTTCATTTTGTGTTGACCTCCTAACGGACTGGTGACCTAAATCGTTCTACCCCTGAAACACTTTTACGAGAAAGAGAAATTATCACCTTAGGAAGAGGAATAAGAGATTTACACTTTGAAGTACGTTTAGTTGTGGAAGAATAAATCGATGAGAAACTCTGGCGTACCTGAATCGGGTGGTCCGAGGAGACAGGAACCCTAAGAGGTCCGTTCTTATGAGCTCACCCATCGGTAAGGGAAAGGGTCCCTTACAAGGGTTGGGACTCTAACTTGGACCCAGAAGACTTAACGTCGGGACAAGAAATGGTAGACTCGATGGTCCCTTCAGGAGTCGAAGTATCGTATCGTCGGACTATATCTAATATGATAAATATGATTATATCTAATAGGATAGGTAGAAGAAAAAAAAGATTTTAGGATAGGTCGGAATGAAATGATTGTCATGTTAGATTAGATTCGGGGACACTCGAGGCCCGTTCTGACCCAAGGACTCAGGTAAAGATGTCACGGAGGACTCGAGATCAGAAGAGTGATCGTAAGGTAGAACTAATCAGTAGGTTCTTGTTTCGAAAAGAGTCCCTAAGGGGTCCGGGAATCCGAGAGTAGTCTTTGTTCTCCGAAACGAGTGGGTGAAGGGGTGTGACCACGTACTTGTGCAGTAGGTCTAAAGTCGTTTCGGGCTACTTGGACACTTTCCGTTTCCAGACTGAACTGGGGTACCTTTTCTTCGTAGTCAAGTTTGACGGTCATCTTACTAACCCGGGGAGACAAACGGTGTTAAACTACTTGAGAGAATTAGATGGTCCTTCACACTCTTTAACTTTTTATGGTCGTGACTTATTTGACCCTTTTCCTGACTACGAAAGGTTGTTATTATTGTTATTATTATTTTTCGAGTGTATGGATCATCTTACCAATTTCGTTTTAATTTCGTTTTTGTTTCGGTTGGAATGTCGTGGTTTATAACCGTCCCTGTTTTTCATCAACTCTGAGAATAAGTAAAGGACACCCTTACGTTTTGGTATACCGCTGAAACCTTTTATAAAACCGTCGACGAATATTTCAATTTTATCCTGGGTAGTCAGAGTAAGGACCCACAAATGGGTTTTCTTTGATTTTGAGTATAAGTGTGTGTGTGTCTCTGTGTTTAGGTATTCACTTATAAATATCGTTAAAATGAGTATTAGTGGGGTTTACCCATTGTTGGGTTTACTGGAATTTACAACTTGTCTATTTAACAAAATGTAAGTATGTTATCTTAGGTTGAGTCCTCATTTTTCTTGTTTTAGGATTACGTTGTTGTACCTACTTACGGTTTTCGTAAAACGATTCACCTTTTTCGGTCTGTGTTTCCCCCTGTACGACTTGCTCAGGTAAATATACTGTAAGTCCTTTTCCAAATTGATTTCTCCATCTTTGGTCTAGGCACAAATGGTCCCCGACCACCCACCAACCTCCAGACTGATGTTTCCTCAAGGACATACCTTGAAGGAAGTCCTTTCCTTTTTAATGACATTGAACTAACACCACGATCAATGGACTCTCATATCCAAACAGTTTTTGGTATTTTGATATACGGAATTTCACCTATTAAAATGGTGACATTTTATGGGACGTTAAAATGGGTGACATTTTGGACATTAGTTATGGGGGTATTCGGACTATAAACTTTTCTTCAAGGTGCTCCCGTTCATGTAACAATAAAAGTGAAGAAATAGGGATCGTGGATCTTGTCTCTGACCGTGAATCATAAATATCTTTCCTTTCTTATATTCTTGCTCTCCTTCTTCCTTCCTTTCCTGTCTCCCTCTTTCTTTCCTTCCTTTTTTCTCTTTCTTTCTTTCTTGTCCTTCTCTATACCCCCTCTTCTAGATTAAGATCTAAAATCCGACTTATAAGAAATCCAAAAGATCATGTTTTAAGACCTTTGTCATTCATCGGGTAGGATGTCGGGACTAAATAACTTATAAAGTAAAGGTTAAATATCAGATCTCGCCTCGTTCCAGTTATATTTCTACTTCTTTAATATATATAAAGACCAACTGTATTATGTCTATATTTTGTTTTTTCTTTTGAGTGTTATATCATGTAAAAAATTTAACCAACCCTCAGATTTTCTTGTATGTTGTTTCAATGGAAACGTATGTTGACATCTTAAAAGATAAGTTTAATGAATTTAATCTTCAGTTTTAATCAATAAGTTTCAATATAAAGAGATGTGTCAGAGTAGTTCCATTTGTAACGACGACGATTCAGTGAAATCAGCACAGGCTGAGATACGTTGGGGTATCTGCCGTCGGGTGGTCCGACGGGGCAGGGACTCTAAGAGGTCCGTTCTTGTGACCTCACCCAACGGTAAAGGAAGAGGTTACGTACTTTCACTTTTCAGTTTCACTTCAGTGAGTCAGCACAGACTGGGAGTCGCTGGGGTACTGACGTCGGGTGGTCCGAGGAGGCAGGTACCCTAAAAGGTCCGTTCTCATGACCTCACTCCACGGTAACGGAAGAGGTCCATTTGTAATGACTCGGAATTTAGTTTAGGGATTACTAATATCTCACCTTCACTCTTTATCTAAAGTCGCTCATCTAGACTATCTGTCTTCCGACTACTTGATATCTGTCTCCAAGTATTGTAACATGTCCTCTGTCCTTCGTTCTGATAGGGGTTCTTTTTCTTTACGTTTTTTCGTTTTACCGACAGACTCCTCCGGAATGTTTATCAACACTTTTCTTCTCTTCGGTTTTCGTTTCCTCTTTTCTTTCTATATGAGTAAATTTCGTCTCAAGGTTTCTTATTGTTCCTCTCTATTTCGGAGTCACTAGTCACGTTTCTTTAACTCCTTTTGTTATCTTACCCTTTCTGATCTCTAGAGAAGTTCTTTTAGTCTCTATGGTTCCCTTGTAAAGTACGTTTCTGTCCGAGCTATTTCCTGTCTTTACCATACCTGGCTTATCTTCGTCTTCCATAAATCTTCTCCACCGTTCTTATGTGTCTTCTTGACGTGTTTTTTCTAGAAGTACTGGGTCTATTAGTACTACCATACCAATAGTGGATCTCGGTCTGTAGGACCTTATACTTCAGTTCACCCGGAATCCTTCGTAGTGATGTTTGTTTCGATCATCTCCACTACCTTAAGGTCAACTCGATAAATTTTAGGATTTTCTACTACGACACTTTCACAACGTGAGTTATACGGTCGTTTAAACCTTTTGAGTCGTCACCGGTGTCCTGACCTTTTCAAGTCAAAAGTAAGGTTAGGGTTTCTTTCCGTTACGGTATCTTACAAGTTTGATGGTGTGCTAACGTGAATAGAGTGTGTACCCGTTTCATTACGAGTTTTAAGAGGTTCGGTCCGAAGTTATGTACTTGACACGTGAAGGTCTACAAGTTCGACCAAAATCTTTTCCGTCTCCTTGGTCTCTAGTTTAACGGTTGTAGACGACCTAGTACCTTTTTCGTTCTCTCAAGGTCTTTTTGTAGATGAAGACGAAATAACTGATACGGTTTCGGAAACTGACACACCTAGTGTTATTTGACACCTTTTAAAACTTTCTCTACCCTTATGGTCTGGTGGACTGGACGGAGAACTCTTTAGACATATGTCCACTCCTTCGTTGTCAATCTAGACCTGTACTTTGTTGTCTGATCAAGGTTTATCCTTTTCCTCATGTAGTTCCGACATATTATAGTGAGACGAGTAAATTGAATATACGTCTCATGTAGTACTCTTTACGACCTGACCTTCTTCGTGTTCGACTTTAGTTCTAAAGGCCCTCTTTATAGTTATTGGAGTCTATACGTCTACTATGGTGGGAATACCGTCTTTCACTTCTTCTTGTTTCTCAGAGAACTACTTTCTCCTCTCACTTTTTCAACCGAATTTCGAGTTGTAAGTCTTTTGAATCTAGTACCGTAGACCAGGGTAGTGAAGTACCATTTATCTACCTCTTTGTCACCTGTGTCACCGTCTGAAGTAAAAAGACCCGAGGTTTTAGTGACGTCTACCACTGGAGTCGGTACTTTATTTTTCTATGAATGAGGAACCTTCCTTTCAATACTGGTTGGATCTATCGTATAATTTTTCGTCTCTGTAATGAAACAGTTGTCTCCGGGTATATCAGTTCCGATGCCAAAAAGGTCATCATCACGTACCTACACTCTCAACCTGATATTTCTTTCGACTCGCGGCTTCTTAACTACGAAAACTTGACACCACAACCTCTTCTGAGAACTCTCAGGGAACTTGACGTTCCTCTAGGTTGGTCAGGTAAGATTACCTTTAGTCAGGACTTACTAGTAAACTTCCTGTCTACAACTTCCACTTTGAGGTTATGAAACTGATAGACTACACTTCTCGACTGAGTAAACTTTTCCCGGACTACGACCCTTTCTAACTTTCACCTTCCTCTTCCCCTACTGTCTCCTACTCTACCAACCTACCATAGTGGTTGAGTTACGTGTACTCAAACCCATTCGAGGTCCCCAACCACTACCTGTCCCTTCGGACCTCACGACATCAGACATTTCAGTGTTTCTCAGTCTGTCCTGACTCGATGACTTGACTTGACTCCTAGATCTTCACTTTAGAATTTCTCTACTTTTATAGAATCTAAATTTTCTCTAAATTTTAAGAATTTAGAAAATTAATTAGTCACACAATACACAGTTTGAAGACGATATAATTCACGTTTTCTTTTCAAGGACACCAGGGTTCCATACCATATACCAAACCACATCCTACGAAGTTAATCATCGTTCAAATTTGTCATTGTCATCCGTTCAGAAGTATTTTGATATGGGTTTGTATTGTCACCGGTTAAGTAGACAAAAGAGTCGTCTCTGAAGTAAGTAGAGTCATGTCGTTCATTGGTACATTCTTTTATTGACAAGTCTTGAATTACGATTGGTCAGGACGTCTAAGAATGTCTATTATGATTTATGTGTTTTCTCGTAAATTTCCGACTATTCTTTTATAAATCCCTTGTATATATCCGTTTTTTCTTAATGTGACAATTGTACTGAGTAGACACACAAAGATGATCGCTCTTTTGTGCAGCGAGAAGGAAGGACCGTTCCTCATCCAGTGGAAAGTATTGTGAAAGAACGTTTACCCATTTTACGACCTCCTCTTTCTTTTGTCGGTTCGTCTTTACCTTCTTTTTTCACAACTTGGTACCCAAATAAATGAATTCCGGTGTCGGATTGAGATTGTCCTTTCCTAAGAACTTTTTGATCAAACACTTCATATACAAAGTCGTGGATATGTCTCCCTTAGTCAATTCTTGTACCATCTCTTTCGTTTGATGTTACGACCCTTTATCTTAAGTAAAAATTGTTTATTCGTAAAAAGAAATTGTTTTTCAACAATTTTAATCTATACCCCGTTCAACAACACCGAGTCAGTCATTCAGTACAGACTGAGAAACACTAGGGTACCTGATATCGTGCGGTCCGAGGGGACAAGAAGTGACAGAGGACCTCAAACAAGTCTACGTACAAGTAACTCAGACACTTCGATAGATCGGTAGAGTAGGAGACAGTCGGGGAAAGGGCAGACGGGAGTTAGAAAGGGTCGTAGTACCAAAAAAGGTTCTTCAGGTAAGAAGTGTAGTTTACCGGTTTCATAACCTCGAAGTCGAAATCGTAGTTAGGAAGGTTACTTATAAGTCCTGACTAAAGGAAATCCTAACTGACCAAACTAGAGGAGAGGAACGACGGGTTCCCTGAGAGTTCACAGAAGAGGTCGTGGTGTTACCTTTTCGTAGTTAAGAAACCGTGAGTCAGAATAAATACCAGGTTGAAAGTGTAGGTATGTACTGATGACCTTTTTAGTATCGAAACTGATCTACCTGGAAACAGTCATTTCAGAGACGAAAAATCATCCGACAGATCCAAACAGAATTAAAAAGAAGGTTCCTCGTTCGTAGAAAACTAAAGTACCGACATAAGTGACAGATGTCACTAAACCCTCGGGTTATTTTATTTTGAACAGTGACGAAGGTGAAAAAGGGGATGATAAACGGTACTTCACTATCCTAGTCAACGGTACTAGAAGAAGAAAAAAAAAAAAAAAAATACAACTCAAAAGTCGGTCGAAAAATTGAGAGGAGAAAGTGGGAGTAGTTCTCTGAGAAATCAAGGAGGAGAGAAGACGGTAATCTCACCATAGTAGACGTATAGACTGTAACAACTATAAAGAGGACCGTTAGAACTAAGGGCGAACACTAAGTAGGTCGAGTCGTAAAGTGTGCTACATGAGGAGTTGACTCAATTTATTCGTCTCACTGTTATGTGTCGGAACAATATGAAGAAAGGATTAAAAGTTGGTCAGTCAACAAGGTACAGGTCCAGATTGACAACGAAGAACTGGACGTATGTACAAAGAGAGACCGTTACCCCGAACGTATTGAGTCACTTCGATACTCAGTAAGGTACGTCCCAGTAGATTTTACCCGTCCATTATCACTTCACAAGACTATTTTGTGTCAGATGACCTCCTCCCTTACCGTCTGGTGAGGTCATAAGAACGTTGTTCTTGGGATACTTGTCACTACACAGTTCATTCTTTACATGATCCTCTCCCATCCTGTTTAATTCTTTCTTATTAACCGTATATATGATAGTACACATTTTGTCTATCGATCACCCTTCTACGATATATTGTGTCCCTCGGATCGAACAGTGAGACGCTGTTTGATCTCCCCACCCTACCCTCCCCCTCCCTTCGATTTCTTTTTCCCATATATATATATTAATACTGACTAAATACAACAACATGTTGTCTTTCGTTGTAAATGTTGTAAAATTTCGTCAATTAGAAGTTAAAATTTTTTCAAAATTCGAATTTTCTTTACATTATCCCTCTCACGAGTACTTTTCTTCCTTCCCTTTTATTTTAGAGTCTCCGATAAAAAGAGAAGAGAGACGAATAAACAAAAATTGTAGTACTTTGAGAGTAGTAGGAGGACTTTTAGGGGTTCTATGTTTAGAAATGAAGGAGTCGGAACCTGGTACTGAGTAGGAAAGTCGTGTCGCGTACGAAAGAAGAAGAATATTAGGTCTATTATCTTTGGTCTGGTTCGATGAACTGCTTGAAATTTCTATTCGAAAGAAAGTCTCCAGTCCCGGTTTCCCCAAAGGACTTCTTTAAGTCGTCGTCTTTCACACGTTCTCACCTTTCTCAGAACTAACCACCAGTTCTCGGGTTAGACACCCGACTTTGTTGACTCCGTAGACTGAACCCTGGAACGGTTCAGTCAACCAACCAGACGTAGAGACACTGGTGTAGATGTTTTATTGGTATTAGTTATAACCACGACGGATGTCAACACTCTTAGACTACTGTATTACTGAAAAATTTTCTTATGTTACAGGCAAAGAATGTGACGTTTCGTTTGTCACCATTCAAGGACAATGATAGCAATATACTCAGTCAGTCATAACTCTCTACCCGGTATATAAGTCCGGTTGACGTCACTCCTTCTAAATTTCTTCAAAATCGATCTCAATGGTCTGGTACCGAGGTTCGATCTGTAGAGGTGAAATCTTAGTCTGTCCACAGTCGACTGGCTACTGTCCACGGTAAAAGATGGACATCGACTTGGTCTGAGTACCCATTTGTTGTCTTCTGTAATTGGTCGGAGACATTGGTGTACGTCTCCTTGTTTTTTGGTGACTTTGTTGAGAGGGTTCATCGGGTGGGCAGAGAGTAGGGACGAAGAAAAGGGTTCCGAGTCAGAAACCTTAGGAGAGGGGTGGAAGTGGCTCTACGGGGTAATAGGAGGGGTTTTAAAAATGAACCCCTTGATTTTGTGATAAACAGGGGGTGAGACTCTACGAGGTCATAGAAAAGGTGTTTAAGATACACCCCCTGATTTTACTACATGTTAAAGGAGTTTTCTGAGTCTCACTACGGTTCCTTCAAGTCCGTCTTTCTTCTGACAGTCGGAATTCGTGTTCCTACTGTGTAACTAACTCCTTCTAAAATGGTCGTTCTTCCTTACTACCTCACTCCTCCTTCACTGTACCACCGTCTGCCGTCCGACAACAGGATTGGTTCGTTCTCTCGGATCCTGGCTTTACCATTGGTCTCTATACATCTCTTTTACCGTCTTTGTTTCGGTATTAAAAGTCAAGTCGACTACAAGTACGTTCGGTAAAAACACTAAATTTTAAGAGATTACCGGTGTAACAACAATAAAGCACCGATTCAACACAGACGGAGAAAACGTTTAGGTACCTGACATGTCGGACGGTCCGAGGAGACGGGTATCTTAAAAGGTCCGTTCTTATGACCTCACCCAATTATAAAGGAAGAGGTCCCCTAGAATGGTTGGGTCGTTAGTTTGGGACCAGAGGACGTAACGGCCGTCTAAGAAATGGTGACTCAGGGTCATCGGTGTAGTTTATCCGTAATTTTTCATATCTCTTTCTCTATTTAATCTCTCTATTATTTAAATAAATTGGATTACGAAGAGGTTACCGAGTCGTCTATTTCTTAGATGAACGTTACGTCCTCTACGTCGTCTACACCCGAATCAGGGACCCAACCCTTTTAGGGGACCTCCTTCTTTACCGTTGGGTGAGATCATAAGTACGGACTTTTTGGGGCATCTGTCTCTCCGGACCACCCGATATCAGGTTTCCCAGCTTTTCTCAGTCGGTGTTGACTAACTGACTCGTATCGTATAGTGTAATACTATACACTATAGTGTACTTTTTATACCAACAAGTTGTATATTAGTTATAATTTTCTTATAATTATTATACGGAATGAAACAAAATTCAGAGGGTTTAGGTCATTCGTAAGACATGTAGAGAGAACCTCCTCGGTGTAATTTCTTCGAGACGTCGGTGTCATTGATCACCGTTCAGATCCGAGAAGTTTGTAGAAATCTACAAAAAGAGTAAAGGATTGGAGGTTTGGTGTGACCCAAATGTCTAAAAGTTTAGGTTTGGAAGTGGAAAATATAACATACGGGTCAGATAAAAAAACAAGGTCTTAGAAGGTACATTTTCTCTTCAGAAGTAAGTGTCTTTAAACCTGATTTCGTTACACTTGTCACTCACCAGGTCAATTTTTGATGGCAACACCTTGAGTTGGTTCAGGGGTCGAGAAATAACGACTGTGTAATTGTGTATGTAAAAGTTGGTGTCTCTACTTTTTGTATTTAGAAAACTTCACGATTACTTCATTACTAATCTTAAATTGTGGAAGATTTTTCCTTTGAAGTGATCTCGATGTATTTGAAGATCCGAGATTAAAAAAAAAAAATTGTCTCTTTTACTGTTCAAAACGGTAATTTATACTAATAAAGAGATCAAAGTAAAAAAATGATTTTTTTACATTACGTCCGTAGTAATGTTATTAGTAAAATATTTCTTTGATGATGTAATGATTTTAAAAATTCTTGTCTCCCAAAATAGAAGTAGGGGTGGATCAGCCTTTACCCCGGGTCCAGGATGTTCCTTTGTAGTCCTATGGTAAGTGGAGGGATTAAAACGGAAGTAGAGTCTAAAGGTCAAAAGGACTCCATGATACGGGTCGTGAAGGGACCACCGAGTCTGCCATTTCGCAGACAGATGTTACTCCCTCTGGGCCCAAGCTAGGGACCCAGTCCTTCTAGGGGACCTCTTCCTTTACCGTTAGGTGAAATCATGAGAAAGTACCTTTTAGGGTACCTGTCTCCTCGGACCATCCGATGTCAGGTACCCCAGCGTTTCTCAGCCTGTGCTGACTTGTTGAAGTGAAAGTGATACGGGTCATGTATACACTTTCGACGTGACCTGTGATTAACATAAGAAAGACTTCGTCTAAGATGATTAAACGGAAGAAGACCTACAAAATGAAGAGTCCCATTAATCCAGGTTCAAGTTGGTACATCGATCATTCCATTCGGAAAAGAATGAGAGGGTCCGGACGAAGACCCTTAAACCACAAGACGGTCAGGGACAAGGGAGGGAGTCGGGAGAGTCTCTGTTGATGGGCGGTTAGACGTTGTCCTTCTGGTTCAAGACAGGTATAGTGTTTGGTTATGGACTCGTTCACCCTTTTGGATCTTCGGTCACTGGGACTCTCTCGCGAGTCACGGATTGAGGTGAAACTCAGAGATACCATTTAAAATATGCAGCTGAAACGACCCAGTGCCGCGACTCTATCAATTAGTTTGTAATAAAACCTACAAAGACTGTCTCACGAAGACCTACTCTAAATGTAAATTCAACCACCTGAAACTCTTTCGTTTACCGGGATGGATTGTCTACACCCGGATCTTACATCCCACTCCCGTTGAGTTGGGTGTTGGGTACTAACGACACATCGTCCCCGACAACCCGACCCCCAATGTTCCTGTTGGTATTGCAAGTCTCGTCTCGGGGTGTCAGAGACTCTGAACCCGTCTTTCTCGATCGTCGTATCAGATATTTATTGGTTTAGTTGAACACTTTACGATTCGTGGTTAACGGATTCATTCTCTCTAAATAAAATTCCTTGACCGAACATAATACCTCCGACCGTTTAGACGTTAGACGTTCCACCCTGACCTTCCGACCTCTGGGTCCATGACTCCAACGTCAAGTTCAGACTTCCGACAGACGATCGTCTTAAGGAAGAATCTCCTCCTCCAGACAGTGACTAGATAAGTCTACAAGTAGACTAGTTTACTCCGGGAGTGATTACATCCCGGGACACCGGATAGTACCCAGGGGGACGGCCGGAAGAGAGAGTCCTAAAAGAGAGTCTCGGGACGAGAGGTGGAGTCAGGAAGCATAGTCCCAGATACAGGGACTCGGGGTTAAAGTCCGTCTCAGGTTCCAGTGACCTTCCTTTCGATACTGGTTGGATCTGTCGTATAATTTTTCGTCTCTGTAATGAAATGGTTGTTTCCAGGTATATCAGTTTCTGTACCAAAAAGGTCATCAGTACATACCTACAACTCTCAACCTGGTACTTCTTCCAACTCACGGTTTCTTGACTACTAAAGTTTGACATTATGACCTCTTCTGAGGACTCTCAGGGAACCTGTCCTTCCTCTAGGTTGGTCGGTTAGGATTTCCTTTAGTCAGGACTTATAAGTAACCTTCCTGACTACGACTTCGATTTCGAGGTTATGAAACCGGTGGACTACACTTCTCGGTCGAGTTATCTTTTCTGGGACTATGACCCTTTCTTACTTCCGTCCTCCTCTTCCCCTACTGTCTCCTACTCTACCAACCTATTATAGTGGTTGAGTTACCTGTACTCAAACTCGTTCGAAGTCCTCTACCATTTCTTGTCCCTTCGGACTGTACGACGTCAGGTACCCCAGTGTCTCTCAACCTGTACTGACTCTTTGATTTGTTTTGTTTCAGTAGAGTTCTCTCAGGGTCAAGGTAAATTTAGTCTCCTACTCCGGACAACAACAATAACAAATGAGCGAGTCAGCACAAACTGAGAAAGCTCTGGGTTGACTGACATAACCTCAACCAACGATAAAGGAAGAGGTCTCCCAGAAGGACTGGGTCCCCAGCTTGGTCCAGAGGACAAACCGTCCGACTAAGAAATGGTGACTCGGTGGACGTTTCAGACCAACACCGGATCATCGACAAAGTCCGAGTACTTGTAAAGTACTGTCATTTGTTCAGGAGTTGTTAGACACTGTTTGGAGTTGAACAAACAAGGACGTTAGACTCCTCAACATCGTCCCAAAGTGGATAACTATCTTTATTATTTGTTAGATATTATCCTTATCTTTTCTCAAAATAAAATTAGTCTGACTCCTGATATATCGGACCCTCTGTGCCTAAGTTCTTCGTGATCCTCTCAGAAGATTTCCGTTTTGGACGTTTTAATACATTCAAAAAACAGTGCTTAATGGTGACCTCGACCGTTCTTTATTCCCACGAACAATCCGTTCCTAATCGACCCTAAGCTTGACCAAAGGATCAAGGGAACTCTCGTATTCCGACTTCGACCGTTGACGATCGTCTATGACAAAACTCCTACTGACCACTACGGGAACTTAGACTATGTCAAGTTTTTTGAGTTCAAGAGTCCTTACATCCTTGTACTGACTTTGGTGTCGGTGTTACCGGTGGGTCGAGGTGAGTTCGATTTAGTTCATATTCAGTCTTCCTGAAGGTGTATGTAACTTATAAACTGTTAAAGAAGGTTGTGTGGATTATGGTGATCGGTCCAAGTCGAAGTCAGGGTGATTTATTGGTTTCAATTATAGTCTTTACAGTTTTACCTGGTCTGAACACAATGTCTCACACGACCGGAAACCCCGACCTCCTTTCTACTACTTTGACTGGTCTATTACGACTCTTTTCTCTTTATGACCGATACTAAAGAGTTCGTGAAAGACACACGGTCGGTAACGTGATTGTGAGAATTGGGGTAGGTGACTTCAGAATCTAGACGGGATGACTCCACTCATACTGAGAAGAAGTTGTACAGTCTCTGTTCTTTCCTCTCCGTACGTCTCATATTATTGCATGAGTTCAATGTCTCAATAATTCATTACGTCGACCCTAGACTCGGGTCTGTCAGACCGAAGGGTGTGAGAATTAATTGGTATCATAAGAGACCGTTTCCCTAATGTACGTACGTGTTAGGCCTTTACTGTAGAGAAAAAGGGCTGTGACGACCACTGTGGGAGTTACTAAAATGGATGGACTTGAGAAGTAAAAAAGACACAAAGGTAGTTTTGGTAAGGAGGAAAAAACTACACCAAAACTTTTTAATACGATTTATAGAAGTGAATCCAGTCCTAATTTAACAAGGAGGGAGAAAACCGGATTCTCTATCACTATTGAAGTAATATAGAACTAAAATTATTCGTTCAAGGAAGTATCTGTCTCTTGTTTAACTTCCCAATGGTCTTTGCCCTCCACCTCCACCCCTTTTATCGATTTCCCACAGTTTTCTCTATTTAAAGGTCAATATCTTATTTATTCAGTGCTTTTACATTGTATGTCGTACCATTGAGATCGATTATTATGACATAACGTATAAACGTTCGACGATTCTCAAGTCAAGTCAAGTCAAGTCAGCGAGTCAACACAGTCTGACAAACGTTGGGATACCTGACGTCGGGTTGTCCGGAGGACCAGGTAGTGGTTGAGGATCTCAAATGAGTTTGAGTACAGGTAACTCAGCCACTACGGTAGGTTGGTAGAGTAGGAGACAGCAGGGGAAGAGGAGGGTGGGAGTTAGAAAGGGTCGTAGTCCCAGAAAAGTTTACTCAGTCAAGAAGTGTAGTTCACCGGATTCATAACCTCAAAGTCGAAGTTGTAGTCAAGAAGGTTACTTATAAGTCTTGACCAAAGGAAATCCTACCTGACTAACTTAGAGAAGTGTTAGGTCCCCTGAGAGTTCTCGGAACAGGTTGTGGTGTCAAGTTTTCTTAGTTAAGAAACCGTGAGTCGAAAGAAATATCAGGTTGAGAGTCGTAGGTATGTATTGATGACCTTTTTGGTATCGAAACTGATATACCTGGAAATAACCGTTTCATTACAGAGACGAAAAATTATACGACAGATCCAACCAATATTGAAAGGAAAGTTCCTCATTCGTAGAAAATTAAAGTACCAACGTCAGTGGTAGACGTCACTAAAACCTCGGGTTCTTTTATTTCAGACTGTGACAAAGGTGACAAAGGGATAGATAAACGGTACTTCACTACCCTGGTCTACGGTACTAGATTCAAAAGACTTACAACTCAGAATTCGGTTGAAAAAGTGAGAGGAGAAAGTGAAAGTAGTTCTCCGATAGATCAAGAAACGAAAGACAGTATTCCCACCACAGTAGACGTATAGACTCCAATAACTATAAAGAGGGCCGTTAGAATTAAGGTCGAACACGAAGAAGGTCGGGTCCCAAAGAGTACTACATGAGACGTATATTCAATTGATTCGTCCTACTGTTATATGTAGGAACTGCATGAGGAAGAGGATAAACCTTGGTCAGATCACAAGGTACAGGTCAAGATTGACAACGAAGGACTGGACGTATGTCTAAAAAGTTCTCCGTCCAGTCCACCAGACCATAAGGGTAGAGAAAGTCTTAAAAGGTGTCAAATAACACTAGGTGTGTCAGTTTCCGAAANCTGTTATATGTAGGAACTGCATGAGGAAGAGGATAAACCTTGGTCAGATCACAAAGTACAGGTCAAGATTGACAACGAAGGACTGGACGTATGTCTAAAAAGTTCTCCGTCCAGTCCACCAGACCATAAGGGTAGAGAAAGTCTTAAAAGGTGTCAAATAACACTAGGTGTGTCAGTTTCCGAAACCGTATCAGTTATTTCGTCTTTATCTACAAAAAGTCCTTGAGAAAACGAAAAAACTACTAGGTTGTCTACAACCGTTAATATAGAGACCAAGGAGACGGAAACGATTTAGGTCGAACTTGTAGACCTTAAAGTGTCAAGTGTATGACAACTTCGAACAGAACCTCTTAAAACTCGTAATGAAACGATCGTACACTCTACTCATGTTAAGACACTATCAAACTCGTAAGAAACCGTAACGGAAAGAAACCATTATCGAGAATTTTCAAGACTAGTGTTCTTTTTTACAACATTAATATATACCACAATCTACATTGATCTGAATAGCACCACTAGTAAAGTGTTGCATATTTTATAGTTTAGTACAACATGTAGACTTTGATTATTTTAAAATATACAGTTAATATGGAGTTATTCTGTTTTTCTGGTTGAAGAATATCAGAAGATGATGAGACGGTTACAAGAACTTAGACTGTACTTACTGATTTCTTAACCCACACCATCTTCACATCTCAGACACCCAGATATTCAAGTCCTCGGTACTTTCTGTTATTGTCCCCTTTACGTTCGTCTCTCATGAACATAGTAACTTTAGACATCGTCATTCGAAAAAAAAAAAAGGATTCTATCAGTAAATCCTTTTATACATCATAATTTTTAAAGCCAAAATGAAAGAGGTGGTCATAAACCACCAACGATCCTCTAGTTCTACCACCCTTTTTTGACCAAAGTTCTAAATCAAGTTTCTAGGGACGTAGAACATTTCTCGAAGGACTAATAAAAAGGGTGGTGAAACTCATCTTGACCGGTAAGGGACGACACAAGAGTGATCTCAACCGTGTTTAAAAATAACGTTCTGTTTATTTCGACATCGCAGTAAAAATCAAATGTGGAGAAGGGGGAGACAAAGAGAGAGTATTTTGTTCAAGGAAGTCTTTTCCTTACTGTCGAATAAGAATAAATATAGTGACACCACCCCTATAACTTGTTTATTATTGTATGTCGATTATAAATAAATGAAAGAACAGTCCGGACCCCGATTCGGTGCCTGTGTTGATAGAGCAAATTGGAAGTGTTACTGGGATACACCATGTGTAATAAGATAGAGGTGAATGTCCATTACTTTGACTCCTTGTCTCTTCAATTCAATAAGTCACCACTACTTGGGTCCGTCTGGTTGAAGTCTCCGAAGTACAAATTAGTCACGTGACATGATTACTTTACAGACTACCATCTGACTGACTTCTTTTCTGACAGAACGAGTGAGGGTTTGTCGTCGGTCCTAAGAGATTGTTTTAATTGTGCGAAGACATACTTTTTAAAGGTACGTCTATTTTAACAAACGATGTATGAGACCTCATTATAGAATCGGACAAGTCCGAAGACATCCTGTTATAGAATCTGACTCACCGAATATTCGTTGTCTTTAAATAAAGAGTGTCAAAACCTCCGACCCTTCAGGTTCTGGTTTCAAGTTCTGGTAAAGTGACTTCGTCTTCTGGGAGAAGGACCGAGTGTCGGTCAATAAACGACCCAAGAGTGTACTCCCTTCCCCGTTCAAGAGACCCAAAGAAAGAAAGAAAAAAAAACATTTAATTAAATAAATAAAATTAACCTCCGATTAATGAAATGTTATAACATCACCAAAAACGGTATATAACTGTACTTAGTCGGTACCCACATGTACACAGGGAGGTAGGACTTGGGGGGAGGGTGGAGGGAGGGGTAGGGTAGGGAGTCCCAGCAGGGTCACGTGGTCTGGACTCGTGGGAGAGTACGTACCTTGGACCTGACCACTAGATAAAGTGAATACCATTATATGTACAAAGTTACGATAAAAGAATACTCCCGTCATTACCGTGAGTACTCCCGAGATGGAACACTGAATTAGTGGGGGTATTTTCCGGGTGGAGGATTATGTAGTGTGATCCTCAATCCTAAATTGTATGCTTAACACCCCACCCCCTCTGTAAGGCAGAAATCGTTCATCATTCTTTAAAAGAAGAGTAAAACTAAAATAAAGATCAGGTTTTTTAATATAATATTTAAGAAGAAAGTGTATTACATACAGTTAAGAGGAAAATCTCCAGATCTACCATCGTGTATATGTAAGAAACTAGTTTCATGACTGACACAATCGAACCACCCTTTGAATGTAATTTCCAATTAAATTTGGTTTCTTACTCCCTAAGGGGACCACCAGATCCCCGATTCTGGGACATGAGGGTTACGTCCCCCGGGCCCAATCTAAGGACCAGTCCCTTGATCTAGGGTGTACGACGTTGACAAACATACGACGTTGATTTCTAGGGTCGTGTCGGTTGATTTATAAAAATTTTTATTTAATTCATTTCCTACTATACTTTATCCCCCAGGGTTTGAGTTTAAGGACGTTGTTGAGTCTTCTATCTTATTTAGTTCGTTACACCCTTCACTAACTCTGTCACTCTGACACCAAGTTGACCCTGTCATTTGTCATCTCTTTCAAAAGTACAAAATATAAAAATACAGTACTAAAAGACTCGTTTAAAACTCCTGGAAACATTAGACTCGATTTTCTTATTCTGAATTACACTTAAATACTCACTAATGAATAACACTTAAGGTCTCTCTAAATGAACCTAGACACCCAAAAAAATTTACAGTTTCTCTCTACGTTAGGGGAGGGTGGGGGGTAGGGGTAGTAGGGGGGGTGGGGGTTGAGTCCCAGTACGTCTGTAAAAGACACTACACTTCGACCTTTGAGATCAGGATAGAAGGCACAGCTATTTAAATAAATGTAGGGTTTCCCATTTTTAGGTCCTAGGACGAGGTAACAAGGAGTTCCTCTTAAACAAACGTTATACTTCGTTTTCTAAAATGAAATAGAGAGTCTTACCCTCTTTATTTATTTACATGTCCAACTAAGACCCCTCACTCAACGAGTGGATGTCATCTGTGACAATACTCATCCTACTGTAGACCAAGAGTGACGTACCGGGTCTCTATTCTTAACCCTGTCTCTCTTCTACCTTACTAGTAGACGACATTCATTTATTATAAGACGAAACGAGATCTTTGGGTCATAACCACATGTCCTATTATAATCATTTACATCTATAATTTTTGAATTTTCCTTAGAGATGAGATGGACCCGAAGGGGTTATCGCCCATTTCTTAGGTACACGTTACGTCCTCTGTCTCCTCTACACCCAAACTAAGGACCCAACCCTTCTAGGAGAGATCCTCCCATACCGTTGGGAGAGGTCATAAGAACGGACCTCTGAGGGTACCTGTCTCCTCGGTCTGTGTTGATTTCACTGAATCGTGTGTACGTGCGTATGAGATGGTCGGGACGACTGGTTTGTTTTGTACAGATAGTCGACTGAAATCAAGTACTCGACACTCAGACGTCATTGATCATAATCGACACGGGACAGAAAACCTTTCACCCAACAGTATCGTAGCAAAATTTCCATGGATTTTCTAGGGAGAAAGTCTCGTTTCATAGAATGAGAAGAACAGTTCTGAAGGTTACAGTGACAACAATGTGACAGTGATATTTAGGTAACAAAACGATGAATCTTTGACAGATATTACGATTTTATAGATCCTCACAATTGGGTTTTTACCGATAGTTTTACGACTATAGATATTTGATTAGACAAATGGGTAGAAATGAGTGTCGGTCGTTTCTTGTAGCCGGACGTCTAATTTCTTGGTAAATGACATGGATTTACAACTAGTTTCTAACTCCACCTCTCTTTGGAATTCGACTTTGGAACACTTGGTTCCGTCAAGATCAATAAGAGTTTCGTCTTCCTGAGAACAGACTTTTCGTCACTCTCCCGTGGTCCGCAACCACTCTGTGTCCTTTCGTGAAGTTCTCCTTCTTTGAGACTTTCT
The DNA here is from genome assembly GCA_006410555.1 of Capra ibex. Lineage (NCBI taxonomy): Eukaryota > Metazoa > Chordata > Mammalia > Artiodactyla > Bovidae > Capra > Capra ibex. Next base: position 57,565,981 of record SJYO01026388.1, on the reverse strand, counting down.
CCTTCAAGTTCCGTGGGTTCTGTTTGACGTACGAGGAAATGTAACGAACTAAGAACGAGTCGTTGTCAAATGGGTCGGGTCACAAAACACCCTATGACTCTTTACAAAAGATTTCTTGTACCATCGACAAGAAATACCTTGACTGGTGTGTGACCGATCTTTAATACTGTTCACCCGACAAAATCAACGTTCTCTGTCTCTGAGACTAATGGAATTCACTGTTCCTTAAAACCACGTTTACATACCCTTTCAGTTTTCTCCTTTGTCAGTGGTAAGTCCCCCAGGAATCTCTAGTGTCACTCTCTCATGACAAGTCCATGTGTCGTCACGATGTTTCGGAACCCAATGACGACGTCGAGGTTCCGAACCCGGAGAACAAAAGGGAGTTGTTTCCAAGAAGAAACGAATGACAAGATCACGAGATAAAAGACAGGGACTCAAAGAACGACGAAGATAAAAATAAAAGGGGAGAAAGGGTGGGGAGACAGGTCGGTAGAAAGGAAGGTAATACCAAATGAAGAGTCGAGAGACTTTCGTGTAAATAAGTCGAACCAGACTGTGACACACTCTTTTTAATTGTCTTTTGAATTAATTGAACTATTTTCGAATTAATTGTTTTTTAGGTTGACCGTTACTAAATTTAGGTATCCTAAAATAAAAAGGAGGATTTTCTTCTTGGGTCTCCATCCACCATGGTCTATGACCAAGTGGACGAGTTACGATTGTGGGTTTAGAGTCAGAAAGATAAAAAAGATCGGAAGGTAAAAATCGACAACCAAAAAGTAGGAATTAACACTTTTTGGTCGGAATACTATCGACGACGTCTAGGTCAGTGGTACACGGTTGTAAATTCCGTTTTTCTAATCTCTTCCCAGTTTCGGTCGTGCGAGAGAACAACGTAGACAGAGTGTGTGTGTTTGTTCGTGCGTGTATGTGTACGAACGTCTGAAGACGAATACAGAGTACTTGGTCTTGATACAGTATACTGATACGACGACGGTACTTCCGAGACTTTCACTGATGACTCTAAAATATCGGAGGTTCTACGACGATGACGATTCAGTGAAGTCAGTACAGGTTGAGACACACTGGGGTATCTGCCGTCGGGTGGTCCGAGGGGGTAGGGACCCTAAGAGATCCGTTCTTATGACCTCACCCAACGGTAAAGGAAGAGGTTACGTACTTTCACTTTTCACCTTCACTTCAGCGAGTCAGCACAGGCTGAGAAGTACTGGGGTACCTGACGTCGGATGGTCCGAGGAGGTAGGTACCCTAAAAGGTCCGTTCTCATGACCTCACCCCACGGTAACACCCTTCCTTTGTTCTCCTTTCCAATAATCGACAATCCGTAATGACTGTTTTACCTCCGTGCCGGGGTTGGGGGAGAGGAGTGTCCACGCCGAGGTCCTACTTCCTCAATCCGGAAACACTAAGACTAAACAAGAAAGGAAAGAAGTCAACGCAACCGACCTTTCGCACAATTCCACGAACTCTCTTCGTACGCTTTCGTGTTTCGGAAGACGTCAACACGGGTCTTTTATTAGATATTTTATTGGTAACTGTAAACAAGTTCCTACAAATGTTTTTTTACAGGGGTCCTAGTCTTCCTAATAATAGACTCTGGACAAACACTCCACTTACAAATACCGTTTTCTTCAAACGTCTCAAATCCCAAATCCTAATTAATTCTTATTGATCTTTAGAAAAATCCTCTATTACTAGAATTCTACGATCCCCGTTTCTATAAATGTTTCTATTCTTTATTTGACTCCTCACATCGTACTCAATGTTACATTAGTGCAATTCATGTCATTTAGACACACCCCCTTTGATTTTTGGAGACTGAATTACGAAAACAGTTTCATATTTTCTCTTGGACTTCGAGCTTTATTTGTACATCGAGGCATGATACTCAGTCTCCGATGTAGTAGAAGACGGTTGTGGCGAGTAGGGAAGTCCGACTAAGGGCCCGACGACCTCGACTTAAGGCCATTAATCGTTAGTCAGTTACTTGTTACGAACGATGTCAGTCGTAGATCGTATACCGTAACTAGAATCAGTCACGAGGTTTTGTTCGGTAGAGGATCTTCTGACATCAGATACCTACACGAAACCTCAGTCCCCAAGTAGACTATGCTAGTCTGTAGTCGTATTCCCGAAAGGAGTTTTACCCCGTCACACGTCCCGTTCTTACCTATCATGAACCAAACCATACTATAGGTGTGCACAGATTTAAAGGTAGTTACTAGATTAATATCGACTAGTTGACATTCAAATGATGGACGATGTAAGGGTGTTCGAACGTAACAGATAAGTATATAAACAGGTGAGTATTATAAGTTACAACTTCCTTACTATCCGTGAACGGATCCACGTCCCTGATGTTGTGACTCCGTTTGTGCCTCGAATAAAAGATCACCTTCTGTCTCTTGTGAATTCGAGGTTATTAGGACAAGAAGAGAAACATTACTAGTGGTATTAAGGTCACGAATGCACAGACACCTGTATATTACTGTTTTTGTGTCAATTCATTCCTCGTCACACCTCCCGTATGACCGAAATTAAATATCTTGTTAGTCTTAAGTCTTGACTTACAAAATCGGTGTCTGAAAAGTCAGACAGGGGAAACGTCTCTCAGACTGTCTGGAAAACACGATCTCTTTGTTCCTTCCTTTACGTGTGACGGTCCTCGGTTTTTGTATCAAAAACGACGTGTGGGACAGGGGCAAGAGTAATCTTGTATCAAGATTGAAGATTTTAATGAAATAAACCGGAAATAAATTGAAGGAGATACCCCAGCGTGTCTCAGTCTGTGTTGACTTCACTGAATCGTCGTCGTCGTCGTCGTCGTCGTCGTCGTCGTCGTCGTCGTCGTCGTCGTCCTATACAACTTACGCCGGATGTTTCACATCGAAATGAGGACTCGTCGTGAAGAGATACGTGAACTGGACTCTAAATTGGTAGGGGGTATGGTGTAATCAAAAGAACCAAAATTTTTGAGTGGTCTCCTATATTGCCCTTGGTTGTATATGAACCTATAAGAGACCGGTAATCCGTACTCTGCAAATGGTTCCTTTACCCGTGACAAGTACACTGGAGACACACTGATATATTCTAAATATATAACTTAAAGATTTAATAAGATGACTAGAAGGAGAATGGAGAGAATGATCGGACACTAAGGGGGTAATGGGTCGAAATAAGTCCGATTATGGGAAAGTAGGAAGTCCAAGATTGTTTCGACATTGGTGGAATTTTGAATCTAATTCAAGGACAAGTACGAGGACATTTGGGTAGTGAGAGGAACTATTTTGAATGTTAAAGTTATGAATATTATCGAAATAACCCGAAGGGTCCACCGAGTCACCATTTCTTAGGTGGACCGTTACGTACTCTATACCCAAGCCAGGGGCCCAGTCTTTCTAGAAGACCTCCTCCTTGACAGTCGGGTAAGGTCATAAGAACAGACCCTTTAGGGTACCTGTCTTCTCGGACCACCGGATGTCAGGTACCCCAGTGTTTTCTCAGTTCTGAGTAATTCGCTGATTTGCCATTGTTGTTATCGAACGAATTATGGACGAGTTAGAGAGTGATCTGACGTTCGAGGTACTTGTGTCTCCGGTAGAGACAGAACAAATTCAGATGTGGAGTCATACATCTTCACAACCTATGTGCGTCACCGTGAGTTAGTGTAAATTACTTAATTATTCATTGAAATCAGAGGTTCACTGATCGTATTACGACGGTTTTTTATCTATGACGTCGTCTACAACTGACGTCTCGAGACGGGTCCTTATCTTTTAAAACATGGTAAGAGAGGGACGAACGATTCTCACGATGACCGTCTGTGGGAGTCGACGGTCGAGAGAAACCTCTTACGGAATGAAAAATTAAATAAAAATTAACCTCCTATTAATGAAATGTTACAGTATGACCAAAGACAACATGTTGTTTCACTTGCACATGTGTATATAAGGGTGGGAGAACTTGGAGTGAGGGTGGGGTGGACGTAGGGTGGGGAGATCCAGTACTGATTCGTGGTTCGACTCGAGGGACCCAATACGTTGCCGAAGGGTGATCGAAAGATAAAGTGTGTACCATCACATATGTGCAGTTACGATGAGAGAGTTAAGTAGGGTTCGATAAAAAGAGGACGACACAGGTGTTCAGGTAAAAGATACAGACGGAGAGGTAAGAACGGGACGTTTATCCAAGTAGACATGGTAAAAAGATCTAAGGTATATATGCACAATTATATATTGTAAACAAAAAGAGAAAGACTGAATGAAGTGAAACATATTATGGAAGATCCAAATAGGTGGAGTGATATTGACTGAGTTTAAGCAAAATAAAATATTAATTGTAAGGTAAGGTATATACATAGTATTAAAGAAATAGGTAAGTAGACAACTACCCGTTATAACTTTTTCGTTCTCTCAAGGTCTTTTTGTAGATGAAGACGAAATAACTGATACGGTTTCGGAAACTGACACACCTAGTGTTATTTGACACCTTTTAAGGCTTTCTCTACCCTTATGGTGTGGTGGACTGAACGGAGAACTCTTTGGATATATGTCCAGTCCTTCGTTGTCAGTCTTGACCTATACTTTGTTATCTGACCAAGGTTTATCCTTTTCTTCATGCAGTTCCGTCATATAACAGTGGGACGAATAAATTGAATATGTGTCTCATGTAGTACTCTTTACGACCCGACCTTCTTCGTGTTCGACCTTAGTTCTAACGGTCCCCTTTATAGTTATTGGAGTCTATACGTCTACTGTGGTGGGAATACCGTCTTTCACTTCTTCTTGATTTCTCGGAGAACTACTTTCACTTTCACCTCTCACTTCTTCAACCGAATTTCGAGTTGTAAGTCTTTTGCTTCTAGTACCGTAGACCAGGGTAGTGAAGTACCCTTTATCTACCCCTTTGTCACCTTTGTCACAGTCTGAAATAAAAACCCCCGAGGTTTTAGTGACGTCTACCACCAACGTCGGTACTCTAATTTTCTGCGAATGAGGAACCTTCTTTTCAATACTGGTTGGATCACACACACTTCCACATTTCAGCGAGTCAGCACAGACTGATAAACGCTGGGGTCCCTGACATCGGATAGTCCGAGGAGGGAGGTACCCTAAGAGGTCCGTTCTTATGGTCTCACCCAACGGTAAAGGAAGAGGTCCCCTAGAAGAGTTGGGTCTCTAGCTTGGGCCCAGAGGACGTAAGGTCCGTCTACGAAATTGGAGACTCGGTGGTGTCGTCTCTGTAAGGAAACGGTTTTTTGCAGACAGATCAGTTCCGATATCAAAAAGGTCATCAGTACATACCTACACTCTCAACCTGACATTTCTTTCAACTCACGGCTTTTTAACTACGAAACCTTGACACCACAACCTCTTCTGAGAACTCTCAGAGAACCTGACGTTCCTCTAGGTTAGTCAGGTAGGATTTCCTTTAGTCAGGACTTACAAGTAAACTTCCTGACTCCAACTTCCACTTGGAGGTTATGAAACTGATGGACTACACTTCTCGACTAAGTAAACTTTTCTGGGACTACGACCCTTTCTAACTTCCACTCTCCTTTTCCCTCACTGTCTCCTACTCTACAAACCTACCGTAGTGACTGAGTTACTTGTACTCAAACCCATTTGAGACCCTCAACAACTACCTGTCCTACCGGACCGCACGACGTCAAGTACCCCCAGTGTTTCTCGTCCTGTACTGACTCACTGACTTGACTTGACTCCAACGAAGGTACAAGAGCAATAACATTTATCATGACGTTATTTGTAACGCCCATATACATAGAAAAACTTCTCTTACGGGGTGACTTTCTTTGTCCGTTGGGGTTTGTACAGGGAAAAGACCCACCAACTATAAGTTACTGATTAGTTAGAACTCTCAACTTCTGGGTCGGTAAGTATGGTTGAGTTTCTATGGAGATTTTCCGCACCTTCCCTAGTCGACTTCAGAAACAATCCTACCGTAGTATCGAGTAGAGGGAGACGAGTTAGGACAAAGGAGATGGAGGGAAAGTGTCCTCAGTTAGGGTTCTCGTGTGTTCTCGTACAGACATGTGATTAGAGGGGATTCTCAGATGAGGTACCCATTGAGTTGCAAACTACCGATGATGTTTTTATAAATGACTTGACTTAACTTATAATACAAGTTAACTTAACTTGCAATATGAGGTATTTGAGGATATGTCGTTTCACTTCACTTCAGTGAGTCACCACAGGCTGAGACACTGAGGTACTTGACATCGGATGTTCCGAGGAGACAGGGACCTTAAAAGGTCCGTTTTCATGACCTCACCCAACGGTAAAGGAAGAGGTCCCCTAGAAGGATCGGGTCCCTAACTTGGGTCCAGAGGGTGTAACGTCCGTCTGCGAAATGACAGGATCGATGGTCCCTTGAATAAATAGGAACATAGGAACGTGACTAATCTTCCACTGAAAATATTTCCCTCACGATACCAGACTAACAAATATATGGTGGTTTTAAGTGTACAACTTTAAGATTGGGAGTTTCCACTATTGTAATCCACCGCACTGGAAACCCTCCACGACGTCAGTACTCCCATCTCGGGAGTCCTTACCTTAATTGTGGAATATTTTCTCTCTAGGGAGGGAGAAGACAGTTCACTCATTTGTCAATCTTCTCACGGACGGTGAATCTTCTCACTTCACTTCAACGAGTCAGTACAAGCTGAGAAAAACTGGGATACCTGACATCGGGTGGCCCGAGGAGGTAGGTACCCTAAAAGGTCCATTCTCATGACCTCACCCCACGGTAAAGGAAGAGGTCCCCTTTAAGGACTGGGTCCCCAACTTGAGTCCAGAGGACGTAACATCAATCTGCGAATTGGCAGACTCGGTGGTCCCTTCGGGTTGAATCTTCTCATGACGTCGGGATTGGACGGGTACGACCGTAAGAATAGAACCTGAACATCGGAGTTCTGATCCTCTTTATATTAGGACACCAAATGTTTGATGACTCAAACACCATATGACAATATTGGTGGGTTCGTCTGGTTCTGTCACTTGTGGTATTTGAGTTGTTTGTTTTATAATGAGGTTTGTTAAATGAACACAATTTGAGAAGGATAAGTTTCATACTAGAATCTCGATACCGGTAACCGTAAGAAACACATAAAACAATGTTTACGTCTGAGAGTTCTGGGTTGGACTTAGACTGGTTGACTTAGGTTTAGACGTAAAATTGTTCTAGGGTCCAGCAAGTATGACTAAAAGTCTTTATGACTCGATTCCCCAAATAATAATATTTAATTCACTAGAACGATTATAAAGGAGAGATGTAACATGTAGAAGTATTACAAAAAGAATTTTTTTTAATTAAAATTACACGAGTACGGAAGAAAGTAGGTTGTTTATGACTCAGGGTTTCTAAAGTTGGGATATCCCGAATGTAAGATGTTTCTACTCTTTTATTTGTAGTTTTATGTATAACATCTCGCACTCCCTTCCACTATTTACGGGGAGTGTGTGTGTGTGTGTGTGTGTGTGTGTGTGTGTGTGTGTGTGTTGTTTTTTGGTCATCCCGTTCCATTTCTCCTACCCTTCTACCCAACGTTAAAGTTTTAAAACGTCTTTCGGTATTCGTCTGTGAACTTCGTTCGATCCATCAATCGGTATACGTATAGATTCGTACTAGATTCTTCCCATCTGCGGTTACACCGACTTCATCTTATCCACTCCGTTACGTCTCATTATCCTCTACACCAGTATCTCCATTTTTCCGTATAGAATTACTACTCTCCGACGATAAATTATCGACTTTTCCATTACGTTCAAGAAAAAGGAGGTTCTTATTTCATCAAGAACGGGCTCGGTTAATCTAAACCCGACACTGTGAAACGTGTTTGGTAAAGGGTCGTTTCGAAGACCAAGGAGTTGATGTTTACGTCCCTAAGGTCTTCGGTACATTCCCGAGAAAGACGGGCTTTGAGAGTTTAAGGGTCTCCGTAACTACGGTTTCCGATTATGCACCATTTCCTTCTTAATACCGATCCAACACCGCATCTTGTTTCAAGACGTTAGGAGTCAAGCCAAGTCAGCGAGTCAGCACAGGATGAGAAACGCTGGGGTACCTACCATCGTGCGGTCCGGAGGGACAGGTAGTGGTTGAGGGCCTCAAATGAGTTTGAGTACAGGTGACTCAGCCACTACGGTAGGTTGGTAGAGTAGGAGACAGCAGGGGGAGAGGAGGGTGGAAGTTGGAAAGGGTCGTAGTCCCAGAAAAGTTTACTCAGTCAAGAAGCGTAGTCCACCGGCTTCATAACCTCAAAGATCTTTTTCCTAACGTCTTTTCTCCTTCTACTTAATGCCGTTCATCACGGTTCGAATTTCTTGTATTGGAAACCTGGGTTTACACGAGTGTTTGCCCACTCGGTTCTAGCGGTGGTGTCTGACGGCACGGGGATTGCGACTCGAAGGTGTCTCCGCTGGAGAGAAACTGCAGGGCGACATAAGGTCGAGCGGATGGGCCAAGTTGGAAGAGCCGGTGGAGTCGGACGGGAGTCCTCGGGATTAATGGGGGTGCGTCCGGCGGGAGGAGCCGGTCCGGGGCGGAGGGCCGGGACCGGGGCGGAGGGCCCGGTCCGACCGGCGGGTCAGGACCAGAGCCGGAGGTCCAGGCGCGGAATGAAAGGGCAGGTGCGGGGCGGAGGGCGACCTCCCTACCAGCCGCCGCCTCCTTCACTGCGTTCTGGATTCGGGCTCCAAGCGCGCCCACATATGGGCGCCACCACGACCCGTCGTGGCCGCAATCAGACCTCGTCGTACCGAGAGGAGAAAAAGGAGCAGGGACAGAACGACTGGCCTTCGACCCAACTCTACTCGCGGCGCTTAGGCCCTGAGAGAAGCCCATGACAGCGAGCGCCGTCCCGGCGTCCGCCCACCCCTGCCCTTTCCTCCCTCGGGGTGGCCGGTCCTTCGGGGCGGGCCCCAGCCCCGGCGCGGTCGCAGCCAGAAGCTGCGGGCCGCCGCCGAAGCCCAGGATTCCCCCGCCGGCACCCTTCCACTGCGGCTCACAGGCGCCAAACGTCGGAAGTCAAGGGAAAAAGACCGGAGAAGGCGCCAACGGCTTTGTTTTGCGCAAGAGAATTAAGCAAAAATTTATTCACTCAATGGACCACACGTCAACGTGTGACACCGGTGTCGAGTACTAAATTTATAAGCGTTCCAGCCGGGGCTTAAGAATCTGCAAGAAAGCGGTCGACTCTTAATAATTTTCCGTCAATTCACCGGCAGAATGCACGCTCAGACCTTCACCAAGTCCCGTACATGACAGCTTAGGCAAACAGTCCGTCCAGAGCCGTCTGGAGTCAAGGAGGAAATAGAGGCGGACGAATTTCTCTAAAGGGTCCTTTGTACAAAAAGATTTCGAGTCACATCACTATTAATCCGCGAAGCCACTTTAGTCATTTGAGAAAGACGTTTTCTCCGTTTGGATCTAATAGCCTTTCGCCCCGTAAGACCTCGCAAAGGAGACACATGCGACAATCGTCGACGGACCTTCCCCAGTCCCGCTGGGGCGGAGGAAATGAGAACCGCTTGCGCCCCAGACGTGGACACAATACTGAATGAGACACTGGGAACAATCTACGTCAGGGAAGTATAGGGCGAGAGGAAACCGAACGAGAAATCTTCAGTTCATTTGTTTATCAATTCAGTAAGGAACCTTCTCTGTAACGTGGCAACCACAACCTTTATGTTTTTATTGAAGTCAAAAACGGAATTTCCTAGGACTACCAAATTGACAATAACCCGTGACAACATTCAAGAATAGTGTAGTAAAGGGTTTGCAGGATTTTTCATCTGCGACAAGATCGAGAATAAATACCTACTCTTCAACTCCGTACCTTAGATGATTTAACGACGATAAGTGACCCTTCGAACCGTCAACCCAAGGTCTCAGGCTTCATGAATTGAGACAAGAGACGGTAATGATCCCGCTCAACCAGTGGGTATTCTCGTCAAAGTCAGGTAACACTATTCTCGATCTTGAATGTGTATCAAATGACCTTTCGTTGTGTACCCACGGACTGAGTCTTCCCCTTAGTCCTTCTAAAGTGACTCTTCCACTGGGGTCTCAACCTCGACCTCCACGTTTCTCTGAACACGCACGTCTCCTTCCCGAGACTTTGTCGTTCAACTTAAACACCTTATTAAATTCGTAAAACCCAAGCTAGGGACCCAGTACTTCTAGGGGATCTCTTCCCTGACCGTTGGGTAAGGTCATAAGAATGGACTTCTTAAGGTACCGGTCTCGGACCGCCCGATGTCAGGCACCCCAGAGTTTTCTCAATCTGTGCTGACTCGCTGACTTGTTGTCGTTTTAACAACAAATCCTTGGTCAACCAACCATCCTTGGTTAATTACTTCATGGAACAGTACACATTGTCGTTTCCTGTCTTTGTGTCGAAGTCGAGTGAAGTTGTTTTTCTCCTCAAATAACCGAGCCTCTTAGGTTTGGTCTCAATTTTGTCTTTACACCTCTACAGCCGACTTGGTCTTTGAGTTTCACGGTTCTGGGAGGTAAAAAATAATGAATGAAACCGATAACCGTCGGAAGAGATGAACCGTCCTTAATACCTACAACTGTCCGAAAACCTAAAACTGTAGAACGTCGAAGGAGGTGGGACCGTTTTAGGGTCTTCTTACGAGGACTGGTCGAAGCCAGTCCACGGTCGATACCCTTCCTATGACAACGTCCACCATTGTCGTCCTCTTACGGTCCTCCCTCTCGGTATTATAAGGACTTTCTTCATGTCCACGACTCGGTTGTTTTATTATCCGAGTGAGAACGAGTTTAGTCACCCATCGGTACCCTAATAAAAGTCCTCTAGTCACTAAAATATGTCCTAGTCTATGCGGTAAATCTTTCTGGTAACTAGAATCTCCTATCAAAACTCTATCTAAGTTTCCTCCCGCCGGTGTATCCTCCGACGATGAATTCGGACCCTCTTCTGTCACCATTCAAATTTACCTTTTCTTCTTTAATCTTATCTCAGTCGTATTGAACCCCTACTGACCTACACCCTTCTCTCCTTCTCTCACTGACTCCAAGGACCGATCCCGTCTCGTCATTTGGTTCATGTTCAGGGAAGGAAGACTCGGGCCTCGGGAGGACTGGTACCCGGGGAGCTGATGTGTCAAGGACGCAAGAACTATGGTCGGGACCCTCCTCCTAACGGACGGAAAGAGGTGTCCTTCTAGACACCGGAAGACATGACATCGTAACATATTGGTGTCCACAGTCGATGGAAAAAGGTCAAACAGAAGGTGAGACCCATAATAGACTTCTCGTCTGACGAAATTTTGTCCTCACCCCGAGAATTGAGTGGAAGAGGTGAACTAATAATCGACAAGTAAGAGACTGAAATCCATTACGAGACCCACACAACTCTTAAAAGCAATGAAATCTAAGATATACATAAAGTCTCTAAGTCTTATGAATTCAGTCACGTAAAGTTAATATAAATAACTTCTCCCATAATTATTAAACAAAGGTAAAATAAGACTAAGTACTAAATATACCCAAAAACTTTCTAGGTGTAAAACCAAGATATATTTCCTTTTGGATTTCTTGAGTTCTTTCTTTCTTGGGGAAATTTCTGACTCGATTTACCTATTAATTACCGACGTAGAATTGACCTGTTTCTTTTACTTTCTACTCGGTCTTAATTTACTCAAGGATTGTTTTTCCTTAGTCAATGAACATTAAAAGAATAATTCCCTCACAGAAACAAAATCTAATAGGGTTATGATCTATAGGTAAAGTTAGTACAGGTACGATTTATTTATTAAATCATATGACAAGTCTAAAAGCCACTGACAGAACATTAACACTATCCTATTATTTAATCCGTTTTAATGAACTTCGTTTACGAATACTTCAGTAGTCTTTTGTTAATAGAGGTCAAAGATAAATATAAAAAAGGGGTGAAAATCATTTGATAGTGTTTCTACTACGAATGTGTCGAAAATAATTAATTTTGGTTGTTTTGAAACGTGTGACAGTTCAGAAACTCATTGAAGAGATTCGAAAAAAATAAGGGGGAGAGAAAAGCCATTTTTCTATATTTATGATGGAGGGAAGATCCTACCAACACCACAAATTGACTCTATTACGTATTGTTTCGAAACGAGTATCGAACAGGTCATTTACAAAGTATATACAACCACTGACAGTAAGCTAATACACGTAGTAAAAGTGTTTATATACAAAATTTATAACGTAACAAAATCAATACTTACTCTTTAACATAGTCGAAATTTTTGTTTGAGTAGGTCTAGTTATACTTTTTAAATTTTATTCGAGGCACTGATTGAGGAAGAAGGTTGAAAAAGGGTAAGAAGGATTCTAACTTTTCAGGACAAAGTAAAAAAGACAAGGATGTGATAAAGACTTGAATCTCACTTAGTCAGGTTTTCTCTTAATCGGAACTCTTTACTCAAGAGAGTCCCTGATCCACCTGGAACAAGTTAATCTTAAAATAACCGTACGGTTCGTTTGGGTTGATCTACTTTAACTTATTTGTCCTTGTTATTATGTCGTGACGTAAAGCCTAGTCTTTTCACCGACCCTTCTTCAAATAACCTATTCGGGATTAAACGAACACCAAAGACGTTTTCTGGACCCCTCGAAATCAAGTAATGTTTAAGTCGCATTCGGTGCTAAACTATCTTGGTAGAGAAGTCTTCTCATAAAGTAAGTGTAGTCAATGTAAAAAAAAAAACAAAATCTTAGAGTCTAATTAAAATAAATAAAAAAAGTAAAAATAAAAATGAAATAAAACGATATGTTATGACATAACCAAAACGGTATGTAACTGTACTTAGGCGGTGCCCACATGTACTCAAGGGTTAGGACTTGGGGGGAAGGTGGAGGGTGGGGTATAGTAGAGAGACCTAGTAGGGGCACGTGGTCGGGGTTCGTAGGACATAGGACATAGCTTGTATCTGACCGTTAAACAAAGAATGTACTATCACATGTACAAAGTTACGGTACCCGGAATGTAAAATTCCCTCTCTCACTCACTATTTTGGACGTCTGTCCTCCTTCTCTTCTGAAGTCCCTGTTATCTCCAGAACTTTATCGATTCCTTGAGACCTTCCACTTTGTCTGGACTTTATAAAATTACTTGAGTGAACTTGGGAATCAAGATTGTGGGAAAAATACTTTGATGTTCCTTTATTATTTCCTTAAAATTTATCCTAGTAAAAAGGAAAGTAAAGTGTTTCACTATCTATCCTAAGGAAAGCTTCGGAGGGTTATAAATTTACAAAGCCAAAATTTTGAAAATACTTACGAACTTTGTGGTACACGTTCTTAAGAATTTACAGAAATAAGTCGAATTTAAATCTCCTACCACGATAGTTATAAACGATTCTGTTCAACCTTTCGTGATTCTTTTTCAATAAAATAGTCGTAGCATTTTGGTCATCTATCTAGTATTAGTATTTATATAAGACTTTTATTACGTCTTCAGAACTACAAAAAGGGAAAAAGACGGACCTAAAGAGTACGGTAAAGAATTAAACGACACATTCTTCTTTGGAAACACTTTTACAGGTATTGGGGCGTAGAAATTGTACTCCTTCAACAATCTATAAAACTCTCAACGAGTGAGTTTTTTCTCAGACCTACGAAATTCAATTTCTCAAACAAAAACTCAACATCACAGTCTACTGAAACTTAGGAGGTTTTGTCAAATGAATGGCCGGTGACAGAGGAATTGGAGAAATACGAAGAGTCAAACAGGAAGGGGATCTCTCCAACACTCGTCTATCAACTTACTACAGATACGTCACGTCTCGAGACCAAACGCAAATCTACATGTGTTGAAAACCCTGAAAGGTCTACCGAGACCATTTCTTAGGCGGACGTCACGTCCTCTACGGTCAAACTAGGGACCCAACCTTTCTAGGGGACTTCCTCCTTTACCGTTGGTGAGGTCATAAGAACGGACCTTTTAGGATACCCGTCTCCTCGGACCACTCGGTGTCAGGTACCCCAGCGTCTCAGTTTATACTAACTGGTACGAGTGTACGTGAGTGTATTTAAAAAATAGAAACTTACGATAATATATTTTTAGTCACTTGACGACACTGACAGGTAGAAAGCCAACTCCGTGTCTACGAAAGTCTCCGATGTCCTACCGCGTATCCTCCGACGGACGTGGGGACAGGGGCAGGGACGTCTCCTTTAGACCTCCACAGACATTACCACACGAAGGGGGGACGACGGAAAGGGTCACTCCTAGCATCTCGACAGGATCGATGACCAAATCCCCTAAGCCACTGTGGAGGTAACGGGGTAGATCGCCGTCCCGAAGTGGTGCACGACTTGAAGTAAACAGAAAAGACAGGAAAGGGAACAACAAAAAAGTATAGGAACGAGAAAAGAAGTATACAATAGTGGTCCTTTGTCAGGCGACATTGGTCTAGAGAGGAAAAATAGACGAAACATTAATCTTACAATACTTTTCACTAAGAAGAGAGGAAACAAACTAAAACAAATTGGAAGTCGACGATCGAGATTTCCTCAAACCCCTTCGTCTAGAATTCTTTCTCGACTTGAACTGAGACCCAACATACGTCTATCTTACGATATTCCTGAGACTTGGGTAAGGGTTTTTGTTGTACACAACGTCTTTTGAAGACCCGCAAAAATTCTCTACTCTTGTAGACATTCTACTAGGATGAAGTACTCTATGAGGAAATTGAGGTAAGAGAACGATAAAGATGTGTAAAAATAACTGTATCTCACGCAAATAATACTTATCTTCAATCGACATTCGGAGTTAATAAAATTCGACTAATACATCGGTAAATTTGAAATCCAATGTTTTAAGACCTTGAATTCCTCTTTTGACGAGTACAGATGAAATAGTACACTAAAACCGTTCCTGCTGTTTTCGTCTACAGACTAGTGGTGTACCAAAGAGAAGACCATCGTAATTTTGGTGTCTAATGTAGGAAACTACATTTATAAGTTTTCAGAGAAGATATTAGATCATCATTAAAGACACAAAATCTTAGGTAACTTTGGAGAAAAGGATGATGGACAGAACTAACGAAACTTTCGACACTAAATGCAGGAACAGGATCAGATTAGTACGGTTCGAAAATGAATTTAAAACCCTTTATAAATAAGTGAGATTTCTGCTTACGTTGTGTTCAAATGACGACAAACATGAAGTATTACATACTAAGTCATTGGAGAAGAATTTATATTTACGTGAAATAAAATATAAGATCATGTATCCAAATAAAGATATACGGAAAGAGAGTTTACGTCTTTGATTAAAGTCTAACCCATGTATGTATAAGGATGACCCTTATTAAAAAAATTTCCCTGAATTTTCCTTCACTTCCTGAACAGAAATGACCTTTGACTCCTAGGAACAATGTATCACCGTCCTTTGAATTGTGGGTAGTGGAAATTATCGTCCCTTTTGTCCTTTACACGGACCACTCGGGTCACTGGATCGTTTCCAAAGGTCCGTCTAACTTCCACGGTACACTACAGAAAAATAAAGAATGACATTTTATGTTCCAATCTCTCTCATTAGTTCCCTTCCCGACAATTTGTTTTCTTTGGTCCTGGACTACCAAACATTTAAAGAGTCGATGATTGACGTCAGTACTTTAATTTTCTGTGAACGAGGAACCTTCTTTTCGATACTGTTTGGAATTGTCACATAATTTTTCGTCTCCGTAGTGAAACGGCTGTTTCCAGTTATATCAATTTCGATACCAAAAGGATCATCAGTACATACCTACACTCTCAACCTGGTATTTCTTCCGGTTCGCGGTTTCTTAACTACGAAAACTTCACACTACAACCTCTTCTGAGAACTCTCAGGGAACCTGACTTTCCTCTAGTTTGGTCAGTTAGGATTTCCTTTAGTTGGGACTTAAAAGTAACCTTCCTGACTACGACTTCGACTTCGAGGTTATGAAACCGGTGGACTACGTTCCTCGACTGAGTAATCTTTTCTGGGACTACGACCCTTTCTGACTTCCACCTCTTCTTCTCTACTGTCCTACTCTACCAACCTACCGTAGTGGTTGAGTTACCTGGACTCAAACTCGTTTGAGTCCTTCTATCACTTCCTGTCCTTTCGGACCTCACGACGTCAGGTACCTCAGCGTTTTTCAACCTGTGTTGAAACTCTTACTTGTTGTTCTTGTCGTTTTCTACGATTTTAATTCTTTACTGTAGACTCCCTGCAAGACTAAATAATGTTCAAAAGAATTGTAATCCATAGAATACATCAACGTTTTAATATAAATATACACACTAACTATAAACTATAATTACAACTTAACTGGGATCTCCCCCTACGGAAATTAAAGGAAGAGTTGGTATCTTACATTTGACAAACTCTGTCCAACGAAGTACTTCAACCCCACACTGGTGTGGTATCTTCCTCGGGACAATTCCTTCGAGTCAGGTGGGACGACATATACCGGTGCCCTTGAGCTGATTGTGGCCCCGCTTTAGACCGTTCAGGTCACGAAGGACTGATAGACGTTCTTTTAACGAATCTCTCGATCGCTACTATCTATGGTTTTCGGCAGTTGTAATAAGGTCTTTCCCTTTCATCTTTTTACGACTGACTACTGACCGATGTCCAGTTTCCCGTATAACTCACAAACTTGTACTCTGTAGGAAGGTTGAAGTATTAAAGTTAGAAATCCATGTTTAACAAGATGATGAAACCAGTTATTATACCTTTAATCTCTAAAGTTCTCTGTGGTTCCGATAAACGACTCGTCCTTCACATTTTGTATAACCAAATAGTTTTTCAAGACAAACAGAAAACAAAAAATAACTTCACATCAATTAAAAGTCACAATCAAAGTCCATATATTATCACTGAGTTATAAAAATTTAATATGAGGTAAATTTAAATAATTAGTTGATATAAGGAACACGACATGTCACATAAGAATATCGAATAAATAAAATCTGTATCATCAAACACGGAGAATTAGGGGATGAGGAGAGAATGAGGACGGTGTGGTAACCATTGGTGACCAAACAAGAGATATAAACACTCGGACAAAGAAAAAACTATGTCAGTTGGTAAACAAAAATCCAACGTGTACACAAACTGAAAAAAGTGATTGACATTATGTCAGATCCAGGTTTGTACAACGACGTTTACCGTTTTACAGTAAGTAAAAAACACTGACTCATCATCAGGTAATATACACATACATATATACGCATATACATATAATATATATGTATGTGTTTGTGGTATAGAAGAAATAGGTAAGTAGGTGACTACCCGTCAACTCAACGAAGGTATATAACCGAAAACATTTATTACTACGACACTTGTAACCTCATGTGCATAGAAAAGTTCAATCACAAAAACAAAAGGAGTCTATATACATATATAGGTCCTCACACTAACAACCTAGCATATCATCAAGACAAAAATCACAAAACTCCTTGGAAGTATGCCAAGAGGTATCTCCGATGTGACTAACCGCAAGGGTGGTTGTCACACATGATCCCAAAGGAAAAGAGGTGTACGAATGGTTGTAAACAATAAATATCTGAAACTACTATCGGTAAGACTGTCCACACCCCACTAAAACTTAAGGTAAGAGAGAAATTAAAAAGAAGGATTTATTTTTACTAAGGATTTTAATACTATTCCGTCCCAAAGAGTCACAAGCCGTGACTATCACAAAACCTGACGGTTTTACACCTCCCGACAGAACACATAACGTCCTATAGTCGTCGTAGGGGTCGGAAACAGGGAATCTACGCTCATCTTGGGGTGGTAATGGTACGGCAATCCTCTTGGTCTGACAGAGAGCTGTCACGACGTATAGGGACCCCCTGTATCGTGGAGAACACTTTTTGGTGACTTTATTTCCCTTTTTATTACTTTTTTCCCCACCCCCTACTGTTATCTTAGGGTGACAGGAACTCCTGAAGGGTCCACTGAGTCGCCTTTTCTGAGACGGACGGTCATGGCCTCTGTGTCCAAACTGGGGACCCAGCCCTTCTAGGAGACCCCCTCCTTTACTGTCGGCTGAGGTCATAAGAACGGACCTTCTAGGGTATCTGTCTCCTCGGACTACCCGATGTCAGGTCCACCAACGTTTTCGGGTCTGCACTGAAACACTGACTCGTACGTCCGTATGTGACAAAAAAATGGATTCATCGAGAACTAGACACAAGACGAAGCTTTGTTATTACGTTAACGATTTATTAACATTTAATTCCGTCACATGGTCAAACCGAAGTTTATAACCTTAAAAACAAAACCCTTTTTTATGTCATCCACAAAAGAAGTCGTCATTCGTTTATAGGATACATACACTTTAATTGTGGAGTGAACTGTCCACTCCCTAAGACTTTGTTGAGAAATCATTATATCGTTTCTTTCTTAGGTCTAAAGAATTCCAGGTTGGGTCCCTTATATAAAGAATAATCTTGTCAGATGATCCATATTCCGATGACCCATATCCCGAAGGGATCACCGAGTCACCATTGCTTAGGAGCCCGTCACGTCTTCTACGTCCAAACTAGGGACCCAGTCCTGTCAGGGGACCCCCTCCTTTACCGTTGGGTTAGGTCATAAGGGATATTTTAGGGTACCTGTCTCCTCGGACCCCCTGACGTCAGATACCCCAGTGTTTCTCGGTCTGTGTTGAATCACTTATTTGTTGTTTATTAAGTCATATTTAAATTCACTAATAGTAATAATAGACCTTATGTAAAAAATTTTCATATTTGAAAACCGAGAGAAACTCCAAAAATCCTACTGTCCAATACAAACCTTCGGTGACGTGGACTGGTGTAACGATAAGTAAGTAAATAAAATCGACATGTTCGTTTAGTACAAACTACCTCAAAAGATCTATCCATCCTAACTTACGAGAATGTAAAGTCCAGTATAACGATTGAGATATGGAAGTACAAACAAGTGCCTCTTCCCGTTCTTTCCTCTCCCTCTATCTCGTTCTCTCTTTTCCTCCTTCCCTCCACACACAAGTCAAAAGATAACCCACCACCTGTTATTGGTAAATGTGGGTCGTCCCCTTGTTTACCGTCGAAAATCATTGATCTATTACCAACACCATCTCAAACTAATATTCTACAATTTCACTGAAGACGGGATAAAAGAACACATTGTGAACGTGTAGAATAGTTGTCTGTAAAAGATTTTACCAAATTTTCTCGTTTCCGTCCTCCTTTATGTCTCATACAAAACTTTTTTCGGGACAAGTGGAGTCTCTCGTTTTACGACTACTTTGACCTGACGAACTACCGAGGTAGTCCGTCAGCAAGCCATAGATAACGACACGACCTCTTTTCCGTCATTTCCACATTGTCACGACTCACCTCCCAACTCTCGGGTCCATCGTGAACTCTCACTTTAACTGGTAGGGTGAACACCGGTCAAGAAGAGATCTGTAACTTATGTCAGAAACCATGGTTTATCTCTTTTAAGATCACTAATTTGCTTAACTCCTAATAATGACGTCACGTTAATAACTATTTTTGAGGATTCTGTAAGATCCTTACACAACGAGTATGATATAATCATAAAAAAATTCAGTTAACACAAAATACAAATGACACCATTTTATAATTACATTTTAAATGGCAAAAATAATATTGACACGTCAGGTCATCGTAATTCATATAATTGTAACAACACGTCGGTCGTGAGGTAGAGACCTTGAAAAGTACTAGGGTATAACTTTGAGACATGGGTAACTTGCAATTGAGGGGAAACAGAGGATGGGGGCGTGGGCGGGGACTATTGGTGGCATGATCAGAGACAGAGTTACATAAACTAATAAAACATACGAAGTATAATCACCTTAGTATGTCATAAACAGGAAAACATAGACTGAATAAGGTTAATCGTATTACAGAAGTTCCTAGTAGGTACAACGTTGTCCATAGTCTTAGTAGCATAAGCAAACATTCCGACTCATTGTAAGGTAATATACATATACGGTGTAAAAAACAACACCATGTTTGTGAGTTCTACTCTAGATGTGAGTATTTTTTGTAAAATTTATGTCGTTAACAACAACAACAACAACAACAAGTCAGTGGTTCAGTACATGTTGAAAAGTTGGGGTACCTGACGTATGTCGCGCGGTTCTAATCGACAGAAAGTGATGGAAGACCTCAAACACGTTTGAGTACAGGCAACTCAGCCACTACGGTAGGTTGGTAGAGTAGGAGACGGTGAGGGAAGAGGACGGAAGTCAGAAAGGGTCGTAGTCTCACAAAAGGTCACTCAGTCGAGAAGTGTAGTACACCGGTTTCATAACCTCGGAGTCGAAGTCGTAGTCAGGAAGTCACTTATAAGTCTTGACTAAAGGAAATCCAAACTGACCAAACTAGAAGGACGACAGACTCCTGAGAGTTCTCAGAAGGATATTCATTTGTTATGTCAAAACAATCAATATCCGTGTCCCATATGTCGTCTATGACTCTGGAATGATTAGAACATGCGGACGAAAATATGGGTAACCTGTGTTAGGGTGTAAGGGGGCAGGGAGGTGGGGGCCATCGGTGGTAACAAGTGTGACATAAACACACAGGGAATATAGTGTTACAACAAAGTCATTAAATTTTACTTAATCTTACGAAGACATGTAACAAATTATTTTAATTAAAAATCTTTAAGACTTAAATTTATTTAAATGATAGGACCACTTAAGAAGTTCACATACAAACCGAAGAGTGTAATTCCAAAACATTACCATCACAAACAACGAGTGATACTAGGAAAAATGAAAAACGTAGAGAACATCAAGGTGGTGGTCGGTTACAATGTTATGTTCGGATGTTGAACTTGTGACAATATAAAACCCTAATGGGACAATACGATGTCTTAGGATACAAATGGCATGTTCACTACTTGATACTCACTCACAGTGAAAATAGAAAAATAGGACAAAAACGGTTCCGGAAACGTGTAGAGTATTGACTAAGAAGGTAGTAGGAAGGAAGGGTACACCGTCTTGACGGACTTGACGAATTGCTGTAGGTCTACATTATTCCTACGTTCAATTAAGAAAAGTCTTATAAAGGACGGAGAACCAAGTAGAACACAGTCTAAATCCCATCTCCTCATAGTGATTGAAGACTGTATAATTCCGTACTGTTTATTTCGAATGTCAAGACACAATTTTGTCGGTTCAGCAGAATGAAGCATATCACATACATACTTCATCTTTCTTTTTCAAGTCGTCTTAAAAACCGTTCACAGTCCCCAATAATATACAACCTAAGATATTCAATACGGACAATTACCTGAGATCTAAACAAATTTCGTGTCTAAAAAATTTTTAACGTACACCTTACACCAAAAATGTCCAGAATAAGACTTAACTCGGAGAAATAACATTTACTAAAATATCTAGAAGATTGGTTTCTCATTTTCAAAGGGTGAGATAGATCGAAGAAGTAGGACAAGAATAAGTAGAGAAAGATAGTCGAGGTACGACACTTACTTGTCGTGTCGTGCCTGTCTTTACCAAATACATAATTGTCATTTTCAATGGAAACACAAGAAATAAAATCCTTGCCCTTTACCTACCTACGGACGTTATGGAGACTTGCAATAACATTATAGAAAAGACATTAATTACTAGGTAGCTCAAGACAGACCCCATCTCAATTCCAGTCCCAACCTGTTCTTCTTAGACAGATACGTGTCAGGTTTCTTAAATAAAATACGTTTCTTCCACTCATCTTACATATGGACAGACTTAAAATTAAAGTAAGCACAGAAGATATATATAAACGAAAATATTCGTCAACGATTTTTAATAGTGTTACGGGAGTCCTTGTAAACCTCCTTAAATTCCTCAAGGACAGAAGAGAAGCGGGTTCGGGGTGTTTTATCTCGATTCTCCACGGGCAGTGAAACGGGAAGATTTGGACTCTTGACGAGAGTCAGAAGGGGAGTTCCGGAGACCGTTAAATTGTGTAATTTAAATTGTAAAAATTGTGTACTGTTAAAATGTCGAGACATTAGAGAAGTTAGTGTCACTAAAAAGTCAAGAAGTGCGACGGCTGTAGGGTAAGGGTACTAGACTGACTCGAAGCAACAGTGGAGTTCGAGGTCTGAGAAGTCCCGGGTAAGAAAAAACCGATTGTGGGATGGAACATCGAAAGTATGGCAGTGAGTACCCATTCTCTTCAGACATCAGTGTACCAAGGAAGGGTCAGAACATCGAGAAATTACGGAACGGAAGACCGAAGAGAAGGTAGGAACAAGTCGAAGGTACGAAATACTGAAGTTGGTGACGGACCTAAGACGAGGAAGGAAAACCAAACACGGATGAAGCAGAGAAGACTTTCGGGACGGAGATGGACGGGAACTTCATCAAAGTAAGGGGTCTCAGGTGCGAAGACAGTGGACTATTAATATGATAGACAATACAGTCTAAAAAGGGTGTGTCTAAATAGTTCCAGTATGATACACGGTCTTTCATACGATCCGGGATCCCATATAACCACTTATTTTTGTCTAGACAGTCCGTGTATCCTCCGTACGTTATTTATACACTTTTTATCTATTTACCAAGTGGATGTTTCAAGGTCTGTAGTTTCTGTATTATTATTTATAATACCTTAGTCACTTATCGATCAAGACTAAAAGCATCATTTTTAACTTACATAAAACGTTTGAAAGTACTGTAGAAGCACGGTACACAGGTATCCGTGACCTTTATATTTCTCAAAACTACTCTTAAGTTTCTATTAATGTTACGGAAAAGACTTTACACAAAATTTTTCGTACAAGACAAAAGACAAATTACTAAAAGTTAGATGTCTTAGTTTCTATTTCCTTTCTATTGAAGTATTTCGAAGAAAATACAGTTCCGAAAAATGGTTCTAAGTAATTCCTGTCAATTTTATAAAAGACCTACAAACACCTTACTAGATTTACGTCAGGACGAAATCTTGTTGTTGTTGTTTTTCTCATCTAACTACCTAACTCAAACCATTACAATATATTATACGACACCTAGTGTCAAGGTTCCGACTATGTTTAACATGAAGAAAAAACAAGGGGTGGGGGGTCCCTTTCAACCTGGTGGATTTGACCCATAGTCTTTCTTCCTTTTGGTTTAGTAACAACTATATAAAGTGGGAAATTAATGACATTTACCTTTTCTCGGTCTTGGATACATACTACTACTTTTATGAACAATATGTAAGTGTATGGTACATAAACACTCGCAGTTATCTTCACTCCATACACAAAGATAGAGTAGAAAAAGATGTAACTTTAAAAGGACAACAAACGTATTCAACAAAATATACACCATTTTACTTTCATCTTACAAATACTTATAAGTCAGTTCTGAGTACCGAGTAGTCAAAATCATTCTTTTTTTATATACAACTTCCCTTAGTCATGACCTCAAGTAGAAATTGTGACCGGTGCACTTATGTAAAATTCAAAAAAGAAACGGTTGTCACACCAAGATTAGATCTGAGAATTGGACACATAGAGGTAAAGAGGTGACCATTCTACTCCTATCGAAATTAGGAAAGAAGGAGTAACCATCACTACACTTCATTATGCTTCAAGATTAACCTTAGAGACAGAAACTTTCTTCTTCGATGGTCATGAAGACATCCTGTACTAACGTGGGACCGTCACTGCACGTCGGGTGTGAAACGGTTGTCTTAAGAAGACAACGTAGGTGAAAGGTGTCGTGACGGTAAGGAATTGAATTGTCGTAAACAGTTCGTGTACGGACCACGGAAAATCCGGGATCCTCATCGGCACTCGTCACGTCTGTTTCGAGGTCACTATTCATAACACCCTCTTCGCGTCTCGTCCCTCCTCCCGGCCCGTGTCCCACCCCGGCAACACTAAAGGTTGTCCCACCGGTCCGGAGCGACCCTTCACAATGACCTCGGTCCCGACCCCCTCCACTCCTCCACTCGAGGACCTGCATGGACCCCTTTCAAAGGCCGTCTCGGACCGTCTCCGTGCACTTCCCTCGTCGTCCCGCGACCCGTCGACTGTAACGTCCCAAGTGACCCCCGGTGAAGAGAACTCCGTAACCTCTCTCGACTGAGAAGAGTGACTCAGCAACACGGAATACCTTCCTACAATCCTCTTCTTCCTGTAGACTAAATCCAACACTTTGTAGTGAAACCAGCGGTCGACTCAACAGAAAGACTTCACGAATAGACTGGTACAATGAAGTAACGAATTTTGGGAAATTGTTCAGGGGTAATTCATGTCTTAGTAAAGATTTAAGAGGAGGCACCGTACGGGGGAACCGGAAGTATTAAACCGGAGAACGTAGGAAAGGTCGATGTACAGAGGTCGGAAAGTCGAAGTAGAAGTAAACACGAGACCACTTGACGAATGACAAGAACCAGAGGACGTCCATGGGACGAGAAAACGTCTTACGGGAAGAGGTGGAACAGATGAGACCTCTTAAAGACAAATAAGAAGTCATAAGTCGACCGTTTAGTCGAGAGGAAACTTCAGAAAAGACTGGGGTACCTGACAAAGGAGGAGACACCAGGCCAATAAGGAGTAAAGTGTCTCACCCCGAAAGAGAATGTCAGGAGCAGTGAGTGAATGTAAAGAAAGAACACAGAGAACATGATAGTATTCAATGACCTCCAGTCCGTGGTGAAGAATGGAAACACAGGAATCCGGGATCGTGTCACTAGGCACGTGACACCGACCAACTTACTTATTATTCGAGGGTCTCTAACGAAGTCAGGGAAGGTACATAATAACGGTTCTCTACGAGGCCGTTCTACGGACTCAATAAGAAGCATACTCTACGAGCAGAGAGAGTGGTCGATTCAAAGTCCGTGATATCTTTATCCTGGTCACTCGTAAACAACCAAACTGTCGATTGTGACTTGCAAAGACGATAAACTCAAAAATATAAGTATTAGATATAAAATTAAAAATTTAAATATTAGAGATATTTCTTGTAAAATTACCTAAATATCGTAGTACGTAGTACGACACAACTTCATTGTCCAACTGAATGACAAACTTATAGTTGTCATACAAGTCTGTACAAGTCGTGAGTAGTACAGACACAAAAAGAAGTTTACAAGCTGGTCCTATTCATACCACTAAAAAAAAAAAGGGTTTAATTTTCCACGGCACGTAAAAGAAACAAAAGAAGAAGACAGGTCTGGTGCCTATTTTACATGTGTTTCCTTCTCCTAACATTACTCTGAGTCACGAAGAATTTATAAGGATACAGGAGCGACTTAAGAGTCATGACACAAAGTCGTCTTCCTCAGAGTCTTAATACCCGACAATGTTGACTTTTCAGACTACTTGAAACATAATGGAAAAGACTACTATTGTTGTGTCTTCCATTCAACAATGTTAAAAAAGGATTTACATCCCGACACCAAATCAGGGATTCATCACAAACTAAGGAAACCCTGGGACACCTGACATCGGGTCGTCCGAGGAGACAGGTACCCTAAAGGGTCCGTTCTTGTGACTTCACCGATAAGAGGTCCCCTATAAGGGCTGGGACCCTAGATTGTGTGTAGAGGACGTAACCGTCCACGTAAGAAGTGGTGACTTAGTGGTCCCTTTGGGTCATATTCGTCACTAGTGATTTTACCATTACACTTTTCTCAACTAAAAATTAAAGTCATTTAGAGACGAGAAATGTTTTTTATAAATCATCAAGGTAAGAAGTCTTCAAATTTTAATTTTTATTCCGGTAAAAAGTCAGAATTTTCTATGTTTTGTTGGTTAAATCTTTCGGTACACTACTGGAAACTGGGTCGTTTCTTTTTAACATTGTGTATTTCAACACACGTATTTAAAGACGTAAAGTCCTAATACTCATTCCTGTATGTAGTCAAACAATGAGATTATATCGTTCTACAATATATAGGTAATTTTATAAGAAGAATCCCTGTCATTCAAATATTTGATTTTTCATCCCTACACGTGACTGATTTTAACACAATGGACCCTTGACCTGTTCGTGACCTTTAATTGTAAGTTTTTATCTATTTCTAACCAAATTTAGTGTCTAATATCCAGTAAAAATATTGTGTAAGAATTTACAAAAGTAAAATAATAATAAAAGAAATTGTCCGTAAGAGTAAACCGTCCATGGAATTGTTTTGAAGCCCGAATAAAAACTACAATACTTTAAATTTACAAGTAATATCTATTAAAAATTTTATATTTTTCGGTCTTCCTTTGTTTTCGACATCAAGACGGTAGGTTTACTTATGAGTCAATAAGTGTCAAACCACCCCGAAAAAGGTAGGACAAAAAAGAAAACGAAACATCGGTACTAGTATGACATCATGTTTATATTGAATCATATACCCCGAAGGGTCCACTGAGTCACAATTTCTTAGACGGACGATCACGTCTTCTGTGTCTTCTGCACCCAACCAGGACCCAGTCCCTCTAGAGGATCTCATCCTTTACCGTTGGGTGAGGTCATAAGAACGGACCTTTTAGTGTACCTGTCTCCTCGAACCGTCTGATATATATCAGGCACCCCAGTGTTTCTCAACCTGTGTTGACTTATGTATGTGTGTGCGATTCGTATACGATATTTATAAAAAATAAAATGTATGAAATAATTATCATAAAAACTACAGAGATTTTATAAAATAATACTTCTAGTATTCACTTCACTTTCAGCGAGTCAGCACAGGCTGAGAAACGTTGGGGTACCTGATAAGACAGACACCTTAAGAGGTCAGGTCTTATGACTTCACCCATCGGAAAGGGAAGAGGTCCCCTAGAAGGGTTGGGTCCTTAACTTGGGTCCAGAGACGACGTAACGTCCGTCTAAGAAATGGTCTACTCGGTGTTCCCTTCGGGTTTCTAGTATAAATTACAAAGAGTTAAAAACCTTATTGACCAGGTACACAGAAATATTTAGTATGATGAAACCACTGACAGAAACCCACACACGCAGACACATACATATATATATAATACAACAAGTTCATAAAAATCTCATATAAAGGATCCAATTTTTACATGTTTTTTAAAACATTTAAAGAAAAGCTTCTTACTTTTAGATCGGACTTCTTAGTCTGGTTTGTGAAATTACTTATGACTTTTGAAAAATCCGGTAATACAATCCTAAGGTTTATCTATTGAATTTTACTACGTCACGTAAATTATAGGAAAACACAATACGATAAAACTCATTCTTTTACGTATTTTAAACTTTATTACGTTTATGAGGTCTAAATAAAAATTTTTTTTTCTTTAGGACTCAATGTTTGGTCTGACTGTCCACCGACGTGTCACCATGGAGACACCGAGTATACGTCCGTCGTAAGAGATGGACAGGTGAGGTCACGAAAACTCGTCCCACGACACAACGAATATACCAATAAAATAGAAAAGGATAATATTTTTAAAAAAAGTACAGGAGATTGTCCACACTATGTCCGTAAATGAAATCATTGAAGGTCTCAATAAGACCAAAAAAACAACCTCATACTAACGACAATCAAAGACGACATGTCGTACTACTTAGTTGACACACACATATATATAGGGGTGGGTGGGGGTAGGGTGGGTCAATCCACTAGTGGTTCGTGGTTCGACTCGAAGGACGCGGAATATCGTCCAAGGGTGACCGATAGACAAACTGTGTACCACCAGACACATACAGTCCGACTAGAGGGTCAAACAGGGTGGGAGAGGGGAGGTACAGACGTACAGACAAGAGATGCAGAAGTAGAGATAAGGATGACACCTTTATCCAAGTAGACATGGTAAAAAGATCTAATGTGTATATACGTAATTGCATGGTAGGAACAAAAAGACTGATGCGAGATATACTGTGTAAGATCCAGGTAGGTGTAGAGATGTTTAATGGGTTAAAGTAAGGGAAAAAATGCTGACTCATTATAAGGTAACATTCACGAATGGTGTAGAAATAGGTAAGGAGACAACTACCTGTACATCTAACAAAGAGACAGGACTGACAACATTTATCGCGACGTCAGTCGTAACCCCATGTGTACAGGAAAAAATTTTATATAAATAAAAAATTAACTTCCTATTAACGAATATCTTAAAACAACAAAAGAAAGTTTGGAGTTGTACTTAGTCGGTATCCATATGTATTCAGGGGAGGGAGAACTTGGAAGGAGGTTAGAGGGAAGGGTAGGGTGGGGAGATGTAACTATGTCTCGGGGACAAACTCAAGGGACTCTGTATGTCGTCTATGGGTAACCGACAGACAAAATGTATACCGTTATATTCAAAGGTACAATGACAGAGGTATGTAGAGTGAAAACTTAATGCCAAAAAGTCCCATAAGCGGGTCATCACCTTAACGACCCAACATACCATCAAGATAAAAATTCTTTGGAGGTATGACAAACGGTGTCATTGACATAGTCAAATGTAAGGGTGGTTGTCACGTTCTCCCAAAGGAAAAGAGGTGTGGGAGGGGTTGTAAATAACAAACTTTTAAAAACTACTACCGGTAAGAGTGACCACACTCCACTATTGAAGTAACATCAAAACTAAATGTAAAGAGAATATTAATCACTACAACTCATAGAAAAGAACACGAGAACTGGTAGACATACAGAAAAACCTCTTTACAGACAAATTCAGAAGGTGGGTAAAAAGCTAACCAGACCAAAACCCCCAAACAAACAAAAAAAAAAATCTAAGACTCAAGGTCCTCGACAAAGACATAAAATCTCTAATTAGGAGAAAGGAAATGAAACGTTTATAAAACAGGGAAAGATAGAAAAACAGAACAAATACCAAAGGAAACGGTATGTTTTCGAAAATGCAAAGTAATCCAGGGTACACAAATAAAAACAAAGATAAAAGTAATGAGATCCTTTACCCAGTTTTTTCTAGAACGACAGTCTCAATAATAAAGTTTCTTCATTGAAACCTTATCTTTAATTTCCATTATTTTACGACACTTCCTACCGTTTGTGGTGGTGTCGTACACCTCGTGACAATTAAACTTCTCTTCTGACCCTTTTTTTTAACTTCTAACACGACACTTTTATTTTTCGTCGTAATCTCCTTTTATATGTCAGCACTAACATCCACAAACACGAGACTTTGTTTGGAAGGGACAAAATATAATAAGAAATATAGACCAAATGTAAGTTTCCCTGAAATAAGGACACGTCGAACGGACATACACACATAAACACATGTAGACACATAAAATAATTCAAAAACATTAGAAATTTATTGTTTTACATTGTTAAGTCTTCCCACCCTGATTTCTGTATGTCATAACCCCACACATTCCTTTAATAATACTTTTTCAGTAAAATCCGTGTGACATACTGTCATATCAACGTATTTCAAATCTTAGACTTTCGACCCTCCTTAGCGTACCACTATAGAACCTGTCCATGGATTAAAAAATGAGTACAGAAAACTGAAGACACAGTCACAAGAAATTTTGAGACTGGTATAATTAACGGTCTATACATTTAGGTAATTTCTTATCGTGACTCTGACACATTGATAAACTACCTAGGTCGTGACAAGCGAACGTTAAGACTAAACACTAAATAAAGGGAAGAGCATCTAGGACAAACCTAAGGACAGCAACGACGAAATGAGGAGAAAGAACATAAACGACGTCATCAACATACGACGTAGTAATTCTTCAACATAGGTTAATTCGCTCTTCCGTGGTTCAATGGGTTTAGGAACCATTATATAAATCTAAAAAAAAAGAAATAGATAAATATCAACCGAGAACTTGTTGTACCTAAACGTGACGTGTCCCGGTGAAGTCATAAAAAAATCACTTATATAACCTTTCAAAAAACCTCTAAACACTGTCGAACTTTTTTTTGAGTGGTATATCGGATCTTCATAACTTTTTTAATTCACTTCAATCCATACAGTATTTACATATTTTACGTACATTTATATTATGTGTCCCATATACAATTAGTCGATAAATACAATAACCATCCAAGACCGGTTGTCGTCTGAGAATCATCAATTCAAAAATCTCTCAGTTTTCAGTATGCATCTAAAAAACTGACGTTCTCTCCGAGTCACACGGATTGGGAACATAACGAGTTCCCACTTGACCTGTGATTTTACAATTAAATTTGGAAAAACTATTAAGAAGCTTAAAACAAAAATTCATCTTACTACGAGTCGACATACAGTGGATAGTATTTAGTGAGTTAGAGGGTGTATGGGTTTTGGTGAAAAAACAAAATAATGATACGTCGCCCATGGAAAAATATACTCCCCGTCTCCGTATCAATCCGGAGTCACGAGTCCTCGAATTTCAGTTCACCCTTTTACTATTCCTGAGTCACCAACAGGTCACGTTAGACTCCCAACTTCTAGCTCCAAACATATGTACGGTCACTCCTGAGCCAGGTAGAAACACCCCAACCCAATCAATACCGAAGAGGTCCCCGTCACTATCGATTTGTCAGAACTCTCCGTCTCCTCGAGTAGGTCCATGGCTCCCTGTCACACACGATTCCGGGTGACAGTTATTCCACACCGAAAGCTTTTGGACGTTTATGTCTTTACGAAGTACCATCAACTTCTCATCTTCCTTTCTACTGGTCGTCACTCAGATTTGATCTTCCAACTGTAAAATTACGGACTGTAAAATTTCATACTACTTTTCTTGTAAATTTCCACGGTCTTACTATTGATCAATTCAGTCTATGCTGTCCTTAGCATGGACACTATACATTTCCCGTGCAAATTGAAACAATACCTTTGTGACAGAAATTCATCTCCCCTATTCTTGACAGTTGTCAATCGTCTGTTAAGTGTATACTTAATAATTGATGATCACCAATACCGTTGGGTGAGGTCACAAGAACGGACCTTTTAGGGTCCCTGCCCCCTCGGACCACCCGACGGCAGAGACCCCAGCGTGTCTCAGTCTGTGCTGACTTCGTTGAATCGTCGTCACCAATTCGTGTTTGCTTCGAGCGTCACACGATGAAATGTGGATGATCTCTTCCTTTTTATTTGGACTTATATGGGATCATGGAACATTATTTTCATCACATACGACCGTTTTTTCTTTAAAATTAGGACTCCTCAACTATTCATACGTTACCCACATGTTTCATCGTCGTAGGATTCGTACGGTGTGAGATTTTTTAATTAGGAATTTTTCTATCAAAGTATTTATTTTTCTTCATATTTTTATAATTGAAGTCGTACAAAATATTTACCATTTTTAAGCTTCTGGAATTGTGAATCTATTTACTAAAGTAGTAGTCATATTTTAATAACTCGGATACGTTTAATCTGATATTTCTGTTTACCACTTTGTAATGGATCTTATTCATTGACATAAGGATAATGTTTACATTGCACGCACCAACAACTTCCATCGTGTGTTTTTCGTTGTATACAACCACTCTATCACTGAAAGATTTTTGAACAAAAATTAGAATTACCACAAAGGTAATTTTTCTTTCCGTTAATCGTCTGATAAGGTGACAATAGGATTTATACGGTTACTCACTATGTAAATCAATGGGAGATGGGAAAATCTGGAAAAAAAAAAAAAACTCCAATTCGTGAATTCACATTATTAAATAATACAAATTAGTGACTAAAGAGAAGGGAATCGACAGACACCACTTTTTACGGAGAAGTCTCCGTTTTAAACTAAGTTTTTACTATAGTGGGTAGTGGATGGTCGGTTAACGGCATCTTTTACTTGTCGACAGGGGTCCCTGGTAAAGTTCGGATGTGTGACTCCTGTTAGGTCTTTTTCACCTTGTACCTCTAGAAAGATCACTTTACCTTCACCACTGGTAACTTCTTTTATAAAGACTGAACCGGGGTACATCAGGAGACTGGGGTCTCTCTCTCCTAAGATAGGTGCGTTCGTCGTTAGTCAGACTTAGGACGTCGTAGTGAAACTTACGCATAGTGAGGTCTCTACCGAGACTATCACCGGACCACCACAATCTGTTGACGAGGTCGAGTCTTAAAGGGGGTTCATTATTTTGACTTCATTTCTGACTTCCTGTCCTGAAGTGTTGCGACTCTTTGTGGTGGTGGAGGAAACCAATGCTATTTGGCGTGCACAATCACCTAGACGAACACCTACTTCCACCATTTCTCAGGAATTAACCAATGTCTGAATGTCGTCTGAGGCCTCTCAACAGTACTCTACTTGGTTCTAGTGTTTGACCCTTCCTCGACAAAAGGACTTCTCGAAAAGGTGAAACTAAGGCACTTGTCTAGGTACTAAAGTCTTTACCGCAGTAGAACTATCTTTAGTCTACCTCACAGTACCAAATCTATTTTCACATTTCTCGAACAAACCGGAACAGTGAACAGACTTTTGACGTTAGAGAAAATTTTTTTTTTCGGTAACAGTGTACACTTGGAAACGCAGATGTACAATTACCACTTGTATTGGGACGAAGGACATCCACAATTGAGGTCCCAGGAAAGATTGGTGAAATTCTCTATTATATCTAACAAAAGGAAAAACACGGAGTCGTACCATAAACAAAAACCTTCAGACACATATATATGAAAGTCCTCTTTAGGACTTACGAAAAGTTTTGACGTGAATTTTAACGGAACTTTAGGTATCATAATTTATCTTACACATTCATTTTCGTACATACATATAAAAATACTTTACAATGGTAACTCCCTATAAAAAATTATTTCATTGAACTTTTAAGTAAAAACGAAAGTAAATAAGTAAATTGACCCTACAAAAAATAAGTAAGTGAACAAAGATAGGTAATTATAGTATCTTAGTAAAAGATTAATAAGTATAGAAATTTTGGTAGGATTTTTTAGCGGATTAGAAATTTTTACCAGAAAAACATAGATATAGAATTATAAATCGTTAGTCACACGTCTTGTGTGTGTTCCTTTTGGTTTTCAAATACAATGTGTCTTCAAACCTCTTAATGATTCTCCTATCCTTAAAATTCTGTTTAATTAATTGACTGGGGGTTTTTACAATTTACGTTTAGTGTACTCATTTAATTGTTCGGTACTCTTTTTGTATAAAGAAGAGTGGATATTCACGTTTAATCCAACACCTCCCGAGGGACGGAGTGGGTTGAGTCCGGAGACGAGTGGAGGTTACCGTTCTCGTGGAACGACTGTTCGAGAGGGGGACGGGGGACGAAGTAGAAATGCCGTGACTAGGAACGGACTCCTTCGTCAGTACACAGACGGAGGTGTACATCTACGATCCTATAGTCGAGAGACTCTCCTTCTTGAAAAGATTAGGGGACATTATAAAGGTCTGAAATCCTGTCACGGACCGTTCACAGGGACTTGTGTCGTTCACAAGTCATTTATGAATGACCACTTACTTAACAGATGTGTCAGTGGATACAAACCGAATACTAATACAGGTACAGTCAAAATGAGGAAAACGGTGTTTCACACACACACACACACACATCTCTCTCTTAACCAGACAAAAACACTAAGGTCTTCTTAGACTTTTGAAAACGTCTTGGTGTTTAACAACGTTCGTTCTTGACTCAATTTTAGACCTTATTTCCACACCCTAATTTCAGTCTACTATTCGATCTGTACAATGTTTTGTTGAGAAAAAAAAATATTAAAAATAAATAAAAACCGACACGACGTAGAAAAGACGACATGAGGTCGAAATAGACGAACTCCGCTCGTCCCCGATGAGAGCTAACGTCACGAAGAGTAACGACACCGAAGAGAGCACCTCGAACCCGAGATCCGTACGTCCGGAGTCATAAACACCGTATATCCGTGTCATCAACGTCGAGAGTTCGAGATCTCGAACCCGAACTACCAACGCCACGTAGTCGAAATAATGAGGTATCGTTCACCCTAGAAGGGTCTGGTCCCTAGCTTGGGTACATGGGACGTAATCGTCAGTCTAAGAATAGGTGACGTGGTGGTCCCTTCAGAGAGAATATAAAAAAATTCTCGTGGTTAAAGGCACAAAACATTGTCCCTTAGTTTGAGTCACTTGACTAAAATGGAGTTGTAAAGGTGGACACAACACGGTAGATATCTTGACAAGAAAGGGCAGTAAGGGTCACAGAACGTCCCAATGTACCTTGTTCTATCCTGAGTCAGAGATCTAGACATCCCTAGGAAACAAAGTGTGTCGTCCTTAGGGGGAACTGAGGACGGACTTACAAACCTTTTGCCGTTGTCGACAGAGAGTCTGAGGGGGTCGGACGTCCTTCCCGACTATAAATAGTTCAGAGACGAGATTCGTCTACAGACCGTTTAAAGAATGACTAGGGGTTCACTGGACTACACTTTTCATAAGATGCAAAGAAGGTTCATTTCTTTGACCCCGTGTCCCTTCAACGATTTTCAACAATCCATTTGATCTTTAGTGTCTCCACATAGAGCCCCTGTGCCGTGTCATCCGTGAGCCTTCGGTTATTTTGGACCTCCTGTCGTCGGGACCCTGGTCACGTCGACCCTCACCCCCACCCAACGTCGAGCCTCCACTTCCTCAGTCGTTCGGTCCTCGGGTCGGACTGGGACCCGTCCTTGGAGACATCCTCGGAGAATCCGACTCCTTTCCTGTTCTACAGCCCCCTTCCGTCCAGTGGAGAGGTCATATTTCACCCTGGGACTGACCCTTTAAATCCTACGGATTTTCAGGTCTCTGGTCTTTAGTTTTTAATCACGAGACCCAAAAAGACTCGTAAACCACCTCCCCCTATTTTTTACCGTAGGAGGTCCGGAAACTCGTGCACCGACCCCTGATGTGACCACTTACTTTGAGTCTCTTTGAGTAAAACTCTCTGAGTTTGAGTTCACAGTGAACCGAGGTTTCAGGTCCTAAAAAGACAACACCAGACTACAAAGATCGAAGGATAATAAGTTTTGGTTTCCCCATCCCCCCTGTGATTGGGAAGGTGAACAGAAACTTATACACAATAAGAAACCGTTGACCGTGGATGGGGGTCTTTGTCGGAAGCTACTTCGACCCTTATATGACCGTATGCAATGAATGCCACCAATGAGTGTTACGATAGTATTTTATCATGTACTTCAGTAATAAAATTTTGTCCTTTCCAGGAAACGAATGAGACTCCAAGCACTCCTAAAAATTTAAAACAATTCTTCGAGTTACAGGAAGAACAACCTAACAGACCGGTACAACATAGAAACAAGTACTTATTATTATGACTAGACGACGAGACGAGAAGGTGAGGAGGGTCTTTCGTTTCGTTATTATTTCCCCCAAAGGTTCAACGTTTACCAACGGTTTTAGTCGTAGAAAAAGAAGGGACCCTTAGTGCTTTTTCGTCGTTACTCTTGACTTTAGTTTTTTAAAAGGGTGAACCTTTCAAATAAAAATTAAGAGAAATTTTTGCGAACCTAGTCTTTTTCATTAGGTTCAATGTCTTAACAATTATTATCTCCCCCTTTTTTTAGTGTAAAGTCTTTGTTTCCCTCTTGGACACCCTATGTCAGGTCTTATTTAAGGATCACGTTTATAAACATAACAATAGTTTATTTCTTGTTTCGTTTACGTTATTTGTAGACTGTGTTTCTTAAAAAAAAGAATCTTATATATCTTCTTTTCTTGAAATTTTCTCCTCTATACTTACTCTGTACTTTAAAAGTTTTTCGTCTTATATATATTGATTAGTGTTTCAGACCAAGGAACTTCTCACCATTTCTATTTATTGATCGAATGGATTGATTTTTATTGTTTTGTTCTCTCTTTTATAGTGATGAGTCTTATCCTTTAATATTTTCCCTTCGACGTCTTTGTCCGTTTTAACGTACATGGTATTCCCTTATTAACCGAGTTGAGAGACGTTTATGTAAATTTTCGTACTTACTTCATCTCTGACTGACAAGATTTCTTTATGTTAAACATCTTTGATTTGCATCCTTTGTATCTTTTAGATTCGTCTGATGACTAGTACGCTCTTAATATTCTTTTAACGATTTCTTTACGGTGGGGGTTCAAGGGGGTACAGGGTGGGTCCTTTCGTGGGCCTACTAAAGAGTCCCTTTAGTGAGGTTGGAAGTCCTTCGTTTATCAAGAGTCCAGTGTATCTAATTAGACAGGTCGAAGTATCGGTGTATTATGCCACTTCCAGTAACAAAGGACACATAGACTGTCGATATCACTGGGGTCCGTAGTCTCTTAGAGTCGGGAGAGGGTGGTCCTGAGGTTTTGAGTCTGGTATTTTTCGTTTCACAATCAGCAAGTCAGCACAGACTGAGAAACGTTGGGGTACCTGACATCGGGTGGTCCGAAGAGACAGGTACCCTAAAAAAGTCCGTTCTTATGACCTCACCCAACGGTAAGGGAAGAGGTCCCCTTGAAGAGGTGGGTCCCTAGATTAGGTCCTGAAGAAGTAACGTCCGTCTAAGAAATAACAGACTCGGTGGTCCCTTCGGGGGGTCTTGTCTCTTCGTAGAAGAATAAGGAAAGTGAAGTTAGAACGTTTAAGTACTTTTGACGATATAGTGAAGGAAAGTGACTAAGTGATCTATGCATAAGACACAAATGAGATACGGTTCGTAGGAAGGGTTCCCTTCGTCGTTTATTTTGTATGTTACAAGGACTGGAGTACCTCAAACATAAAATCACCTCCTCTGTCTGTCGTTCTTATTTTATTGTGTCAGGTAGTTTCCTTTCACACTACCTCTTTTTACTTCGTCTACTTCACGACGGCACCATCCACCAGTGTCTCCCTAAGTGACTATTCTATTATAGGTTCAATTCTATACTTCCTCCACTCACTCACTCGGACCTGTAGAGTCCTTCTCGTAAGTCCGTCTTCCCTGTCGATTATTTTTATTCAGAGTCACCTCCTACACGAACTACATAAACTGTTTGTCGTCTTTTCCGGTGGTCCCGGTCTCGCAAACCCCAATCCTCCTCTCAATACGACGACGACTCAGCGAAGTTAGCACAGGCTGAGACACGCTGGGGTATCTACCGTTGGGTGGTCCGAGGGGGTAGGGCCCCTAAGAGGTCCGTTCTTGCGACCTCACCCAACGGTAAAGGAAGAGGTTACGTACTTTCACTTTTCACTTTCACTTCAGTGAGTCAGCACAGGCTGACAAGCGCTGGGGTACCTGACGTCGGATGGTCCGAGAGGGCAGGTACACTAAAAGGTCCGTTCTCCTGACCTCATCCCACGGTAACGGAAGAAGTATCCTCTCAATATCGTCTACTTAAATCTTAGATCGTCCCGGTCTAATATGTCTCGAAGTCTCCACTCGTAGTTTTAAAAATAAAAATAAGACTCTCCGTACCCTTCTGTACCCTCCTAAGACTCGTTACCGAGACTAGACTGTAAAGTCTCTTTGTTAGACGGACTCCGTCTCCTGTCGCCGTCTCCGTCCCTCTTACCGTTCCTCTGTCGGAGTTGGGTCCTTCCTCTACTACCGTCGTCTCTGGATGTACCAACACTAGTTCCCCCACTAGACCGATACGGTTCTTAGGAAAGTCTCAACGTTGTTCCATGTCCGTATACGATCGCGAATTCATAGTACTGACTACTGTGGGTTGGAGCCAGCTCTTGTTAGCTTCGTTTTAGTCATCGTAGAAAATAGGTTTGTTATACTCTCTTCTCGTCTTTTTCAATAGAATTATTTCGGGATTTAGGATAATCCCGAGGATTACCTCTGACTCTTATTAGATAATCACATGTTTCAGGTTTTTATTTTAATTTGAACTAGTTTAACCAGTAACACGAATAACGGACATAAACTTGTTACGTCAAGGAAAAAAAGACTTAAGTTCGGGTATTTGATAAAATTTTGAGTACGGTCGATAAAGGTCTTACGTCTTCATGAATTTCCAGTACCAATAATGAGTCACCTCAATAACTCCCGGGTCACCTATTCTTTCTTGTTTATCAAAGGGTCAATTCCCATGATCTCCGTACACCAAGAGACATCCAACTCTTCTCACCACAAACTCTACATTAAGTACTAACTTCAAACTTTCTACAGGACGACGAATGGTTCAGTATCTTACTCTCTATCCTGTACTTCGTCTTTGGGTTAGGTAGACTGGGGGAACCCATTTGGGTGACTTTGTCACGTCTTGTAGTCAAAAATTTGTGGAAAGACTTCTATTATTCTTTGTATATTGGGAAGTAATGGTTCTACGTGACTTCTGTTACTGTGACCGAGGGACACCTGACCGGGACGACCGAACAAGTCATGGTGTGCGGATCAGCCCACGGACCGTGTGTCGTGTATGAGTCATTTCTAAACAAACTCACTTATTTGTTTCCTTATTTATCGACTTAGAAGAAACTGTAGTAAGTTAGGGAAATACCTTAGTTGTAATATTCTTTTTTTCGTTGAGGCTAAAAATATTCGGAGTCTGGGACTTCCGTCCGTCTGGACCGAAGTGACGAGTGACACAATGACGTACGACAGCTCGGACCAGTCGAAGAGAACGGGGAGTCGAAGACAAAGGAGTAGACGTTTTAGTCCTATTATTATGGTTTGAGGACCCGAACAGCACTCCTAATTGATTTCATTACAAGTTTTTCCTAGGTTGTATGACGGAGTATCAATAATCTATGATAATAGTAGTTATTTTACCATAATTTTAATGATATTCTTTAAAGTGTCTCTACTGTGGAATATCTATTTGAATTTTAAAAAAAGAAAACAATGTTTAACAAAGTTTGTATATGTTTTCATGTCTCATATTACTTGACGGAGTATGGGTCATGGGTCAAAGTTATCAATAGTCGAGTAGCGACCAGTAGGGGGAAGGGGTTGACGAACCTAATAAAACTTCGTTTAGGGTCTGTAATATAGTACAGTAGACACTATGAAGTTATACATAAAGATTTTATTATTGATTTTAGAGAATAGTGAGTTTTTATTACTTATTTCTAAGGAATTAAACTACTTAACAACCAGTCGACCTTCGGTTTCCTCTTTTCTCTTAGTCCAGACAGGTTCCGTCCCGAAATCCGTTCAAGAGAGGTCTAGGTTGTGTCATCTCCGTAGGCACCAGTGACAGCTCCACCGGAGAAGGACGATTCCCCAACGACTGACCCTCACCCCCTAAACCCTCCCCTCCCTTGTTTAAACGTCGATCGTAAAGTACAGACTTCGGCTCATTTCGTCCCCAGAGGGCAACAGACATTCAAAGAATGAAGGGTTTCGTTAGAGTAAACTAAACTTTATTAAGACATGTTTAAGGAGACGAAAGGTTAACCACCATAAAATTAACATAGAAAAGTAATTGAACTCCGTACCAACCGTCACAGCCGAAAATACGTCTGACACTAAAGTCTGTTAGTCTGTCGAGTAGATTCCCACTGTTCTACTCGAGTCAAAGACTTTAAATTGTATCGTGTCTGTAAGTGTGTATAAACTCGTTTAAACCAAGAATCATATAAGAGACGAGAGAGGGTTGGAAGAGGGGGGGTAAAAGGGGAATAAACAAGGATGTTTTTCAGTGATGTAACCTTTGCGGTTAAAGGAAGAGACGAAGAGATGAATAATTTGGAACTTAAGTAACCTCGTTAAACCAACGAGATTATGTACTCAATAACCGTAATTTCTATAACTTGTAGTTACCAAGTTTGGATTTACTGATAAGGGGTGAACTTTGGTTCCACTGATTTTTCAGATCGCAAGTCACCACTTAGTGCTCGTTCCTTTACTTTCTACTACGACTTTTACGATTCCCTGTTTCTAGGGAGTCTTTCATAAGTATGTTTCCCGTGGACTCCATCCGACGACAAAGAAGAAACTTTCGGATTCAGTAGAATCTTCGTCACCTTTGAAGTGGACCTCCTCCATTCCTCAAACCTAAGTTTTCAGACTGGGACGGTCTTTCACGACCTTTTGGGTCGTAACAGAGGTGTTTCGGGGGGTAGGACGAATCCCTTACACGGATGAATGGGGTAATTTTGAGTAGAAGTTCACTCATCCCTGTTACAGATACAATAAACGAAGAAGTAGGAACCACGACTCTTGTTACGGATAGAGTACCATCCCGTCTTTGATACAATAACTCAGTTCATAAATGAATGAATAATGAATTTATTAATAATTAATTACCTATGACGTGTCGTCGGTAGTGATAAGGACTGACTTCCCCAATACGATGGTTCTCGAATTTTCAAGTTGAAGGGTTCTCCTTTTTCTTTGGTCGTACATAAAGAAGAAAATGGGGTTTTCGGAGAAATTTTTTTTTGAAACTCAAAGTACACGAAATTACATATTAGAATCACAACGATTTTTGTACGTCATTTTTTTTTTTGTCAAACCATTCTTTTGACTACATCGTTTAGTACCCGTTTCTTGTCTACTGGATCAAACTAATCTAAAGGTTCTTCTATACTACTTCTAAATTGCATCAAGTTTTACTAACAGGAACCAGAAGGAGGAAAATTCCCAAATGAACCAAACAACCCGAGTTTTAGAACTAGTCGATCTAACGACCTTTACCTCTCACGTCTACCTTTTCCTTCTTCGTACTCGACGCCCCCCGGGTCCCGCGATGCCTGACCCTACCGGCGTCTCCACCCTCCCTCAGGACGCCTCTCCGGTCCACCTGTCTCCCATACTCCAGATGTGGGCCCTCCAATGAACTCCTCGAGGGTACTTCCCTCCTTTTCCTTTTTGATCGGTCTCTGGGGTGGACGAACTTGGTGACGGTCCCCGGGACTAGTGACGTTGGCGGTTCGGGCAATGAGTCAGTGACCGTCGGGGAGACGGGGGAGACGGTCTTCGACAAATCCGGAGGAGGTGAGTGGAC
Organism: Capra ibex; assembly: GCA_006410555.1. Taxonomy (NCBI): domain Eukaryota; kingdom Metazoa; phylum Chordata; class Mammalia; order Artiodactyla; family Bovidae; genus Capra; species Capra ibex. The sequence goes on along the minus strand of SJYO01026388.1, from coordinate 57,525,197 downwards.
GTTCTTGGAACGTATTAAGAAGTGGGACGGACGGGGGTCGGGTGGTTGGGTTGTAATTTCACTGAATTGACTGTTATAAAAACTTTACTAAGAATTATGAATAAGGAGAGTTTACTATTATGTGCTTGTCCTACTTTAACATAAATGAAGTTCTTCGTACCAATTTTGGTTTTCCCCTAGAAACTCTCTGTCCTAAGACCAAGGGAGAGAACAGGTCGCGACAGCAGAGTAACTCCACTTGCGACCGGTGGGCTGGTCAGTGTGAGCGCTGGTACTGCGACTTTACAACGAAAGATCCGAAGGAGGAGTCACAGGAGGACGGACCACACCATCCATTCACGAAGGAAAGAAGGATTAAAGAGTCACAACAGTAGTCTCAGACGAGGTCCCCTGATAACCTGTACCGTCAGAGTGGGAAGACCCGAAACATTTCTAAAGTCGAGAGAGGACAGTGTTTAACCAGTCTTGTCTGTACCCCAGGCAAAGAGTCACTCGATTCAGCGAGGTCAACACAGACTGAGAAACACTAGGATACCTGACATCGGGGGGTCCGAGGAGACAGGCACCCCTAAGAGGTCCGTTCTTATGACCTCACCCAACGATACGGGAGGAGGTCCCCTAGAAGGACTGGGTCCCTCGTTTGGGTACAGAGAACTCAGAGGACTCAACCGTCCGTCCAAGAAACGGACGGTGGACCCTTCGGGTCAAAGGGAGATATCGGACCTATTTGTGTACGTCTGAAGTACTCATCGATGATTTCTCCTCCGTGAGATCACCCAAGTTTTTTGAGGTGTGTCCTGTTTATGTGTGGGAAGAGACAGAGGAATCGTAAAGAAAGTTGAAGTTCCCTGTTCGTCTCGAGGATTTGGTCTGACGGACTTGGACCTAAAGTTGAGATAGAGAAATAATAGATCTTTTTGACCCGACTAACCGAATTTAGCGGAGACGGACCTAATGAGGTAGACATCTTACCCCTAACGTCCAGTGACACTCCTAATTTACTCAATTATTATACACGGTTCACGAATCGTGATACGGATCGTATCTTATCTAGTATTTGTTGTACACTCTTAAACGATAACCGTAAGTACCTCTTCAGAAGTTCTTGTCTCTCGTAGAACAGTGGGGTCGAATGGAGACTCGTTTTGGTACCCCCCGGGGTCAATTGTCTACACATGGAAAGTCACAGTCACCGAGTTCATCGAAAGGGTCGTAAGATGTCAACGGGTCACTGACTATTAAATTTGTGTTGAGTTCGGAGGTAAAGGGTCTTTACACACCTAAACCCATCTGATACGGAAACCAGAAACCAGTATGGTTCCTAAGTTAATTTTCTTATACTGTCCTTAATTCACGGTGGTTTTACTGAATCCACGACGTAGAATGGCTGGGATCCGTTTAGTGTGTTGAAGAAATCTGGAGTCAAAAGGGTAGACATTTTGCATGATTATTTTCATGAGATGGAATAACCCACCAACATTCTCACTTTTTTCTCTACTTCGAGACTCGTGTCACGGACTATCTACCAATTACAAGTTGTACACAAAAGACTTACGGTCGGTCCTTCTCCTCCTTCTCCCGTTTTCTCTCCTGATAGAAACTGAAGAATGACAAGACGGAGGAGGTAACCGAGGACAGGGGGGTCCGAAACGAGGACAAACGACATCGGCGACTCTCCGTCCGAGACCTCGGTCTGTCGTAACCATATTTTAGTCGAAGTGACAGACGGTGAAACGGTCGAGAAAATGGAGGGGTTCCGAACTTAAAACCAGACGTTCTCTTTCCGGTATTATAATAGGAAAAGTATCCACTCGACCCGTTTAAGTTACTCAAGAACGTCCATTTTCTGGACGCCACAAAACGTGTCTCCCGAACAATAAAAGAAACTGTCACGAATGGTTGCCACAATGTTTTTACTCTCTTCTTCGGATTTCTGTCTACTCTATTTCCTGTGACCTGGTAAACGGAAGTCCTATCGTCTAGTTGACATCCGTCCCAGAAATCCTTTGACACGGATAGTGAAGAATAGTTGAGGACTTTTGAAAGTTTCAAAAATACACGATTTATACTAACTAGGCTATCACTGAACACACTTACTTTGGTTAGTACCGTAAACTGAGAAAGGTTCTCTATAAAAGAACATGAAACCTACTTTCCTTCAGGTTTTTTTATTTTTTATTTTTGGTTTATTGTCGTGACTGTGATAAACTAACCATTTTTATTTATGGATTCCTTCGTCGGAATGAGTAATCTCTTATTGTGTACAGAATAAATAAATGAATATAAACCGACACGACCCAGAAGGAGCGACGAACGTCCGAAAGAGATCGACGTCACTCGTCCCCGACGACAGATCGACGTCATGTACCGGAAGAGTAACACTACCGAAGAGAACAACACCCCGCACCCGAGATCCCATACACCCGAGTCATTAACACGTGCCCGAATCAACGGAGTGTTGTACACCGTAGAAGGGTCCGGTCCCTAGTTTGGACACAGGGGACATAACCGACCCCCTAAGAATTGGTGACCTGGTGACCCCTTCGGGGCTCTTATTGTTTAAAGCTTTCAAGTCTCGCCTCTAGTATCCGTAGTTTTATAAGTGAAGGGAAACTTACTATAAACTCGTTTCTGAACTTCCCCCACTTCTTTACTCCGAACACCTTTAGGTCTCTTCTCATAAGTTCCTTTTCCTTTCCCGATTATGTCTCTGGAGTCTACCCCGGTGCGGGTCGTACCTTCTCGTCCTCCTTCCTCCTGTGAGACCTCTTCGGTCCCCCGTTCACTATCTTCTTCTCCTTCTCGGTCCGCCCCCTCTGTACGAAGGACTGAGGACGAAGACGGATAGAGGATAGGAAGTCGTCTTTGCGACCCGGACAGTCCTTCCGTTTCGAAATTAAGACGGAGAAAATGCAAAAGTAGACCATGAGAGAAGAAAACAAAAAACGAATGTGTTACAATGTACTGTTTAAATAAGTCATTTTTTCAGTTGATCCTGAGATCGTTTTTCTAATTATTTTCTTTTTGACAATTACTCACGTATGTGTCGTGCAGTGATCACTCCTTGAATTTGCTTCTACTTGAGTTTTACCGCAGACTTTCAGGGTCGAAGACATCGTAGAAGTTGTTCCTTACTATATGGATACGTTTATACTGTCCTGTTTCCTCTCGTCAAGATCCGAAGGTTTCCACCGTTAGACACCCTTTCATTTATGTACCCTCCTTTGATTACCTCTTCAAAGTAAACGTCTAAGAAGATCACAAAAGAAACCCGGCCATTCTCAGACAGAGGTCATTTTCATTTTCTTCTTAAATATACGGCCGAAGGGACCACCGAGCCTCCCATTTCTTAGGTGGACATTACGTCCTCTGGACCCAAGTCAGGGACCCAACCCTTCTAGGGGACCTCCTCCCGTGCCGTTGGGTGAGGTCATAAGAGCGGACCTCTTAAGGTACCTGGTTCCTCGAACCGTCGGAAGTCAGTCCCCAGTGTTTCTCAACCTGTACTGACTCGTTGTCGTATCGTATCGTAAATCCGTCTTTTCCTCCCCTAGTTCTTTCGAAAATGACGTAAACGACGAAGAGTTAACGGAAGTCGAGTTTTATTAAAAATACAGTTTCTCTGTAAAGACCCCCACTATATAAGACCAAAGGAAGTCTGAGGTCTTTTTTTTTAACAGTTTCTAGAAAATAGAGGTCGCCTGATTTCCGACCACTCTGACTCGACAGTGTAGGGTAATTAACTCGTTCTTTCGTGTTTGACACGGTCACACTTTAATACGGGTAAGGGCAGTACTGGGGACTACTCTACGGAGAGTCCCTTCAAGGACCGTGCCCGTCAGAGGGAGGTATCGAATCTGGTCAGTGGACTCGTTAATACGAGCCCGTGAACCTTGGTCCTACGTCCGTCCATTCTCCTAGATGAGTCCTCATCTACGTTGGATGTACCTTATTTCGGTCCAGTTGATCTGTCCGCCTTCTGTTACTCCGTCCTGGACCTCTACCTCCTTTTTGGTCTCTTTCCTGCTTACTCACGATCCCACTCCAGGACCTCCGGCTCGACTAGGGTCCGCTTTGGAACTCCCCACCATTATGTTCCGGAGGATCCTTCTACCCGTAGAGTCAGTAATATAAAGTAGTGGTGGTCCCTGTCTAGTTTTCTGTCATAGAAGAGTGATGACAATGAAGGAGAGGGCAAATCCTCACTACACCCTCTAATCGTGTATACAAAAATGTCAGACCTAGTGTTGACAAAACTCTGAAATCGTACGTAGTTTTAGGTAGTGTAGTTTCTAGGTTTTACAACTAAAGACCCGAGGTGGAGATGGTGGACGAGAATATCGTCGAGAAGGTTTCTTAGGGTCACCTCTATAATGATGTGACGGTCAATACCGATTACTGTTACCACGAACATAGTTACAAGTCAAAACAGAGAGAAGAACAATAAAATCTTTGAGTCGGGCGGTTGCTCAGAGACTTTGGAGTTGCTCAGGTAAAAGTTAGGGCTTTAAAAGTGTTGTAAAACGTGACCGTCGGACCCGCCCGAACAGAACCCTTGTTGTCATAGATAAAGCACGTCATATTTCACATTCAGCAGACTCAAAGGAGGTCGATCATCTACCGACGACTCTAAGGTACGGGATCTTGCGCTACCACACGGTCCTAGACTAGAAAACAGTCAAAGTTTTCCCAACTCTTCTTCGTCTCTATCCCCGTCCTCTCACAGAGGGGACTTCCACTGTGTTTCACGTACTACTGCACTTCAGACACCTCCCTCCATGAAGTAGGGATCCTCTGGAGTGACTCCGGAGTGTCCGAGTCGGAAGTCGAAGTGTTAACTGAGAATGATATGTAAACAGGTGACTCACGATCTTCGTTGAACAAATCGTATATTATTCATGAGTCAGAGTTAATTTGACTACGATAACTATCAACTTTTTATTCAACACCCTGTGCACCTTCACTCACACATTTCATGTAAAAGTTAATTTTCAGAAAAATTTAAATCCCACTCAAACGATAAATCCTTTCAGGAAAATAAAAAAATTAAAAAAATAAAAAATTTTAATTAATTAATAAATTTAAAATGAAATGTTATGACATAACCAAAACGGTATGTAGTTGTACTTAGGAGGTGCCCACATGTGCACAAGGGTCAGGACTTTGGGGGAGGGTGGAGGGAGGGGTATGGTAGAGAACCCGGTAGGGTCACGTGGTCGGGGTTCGTAGGACATAGGACGTAGCTTGGATCTGCCCGTTAAGCAAAGAATATACTATAATATGTACAAAGTCACGGTAAGAGGGTTTAGTAGGGTGGGAGAGGGAGAGGGTCTCTCAGGTTTTTTGACAAGATATGTAGACACAGAGAAAACGATAGAGCGTAAGTCCCAATAGCAATGGTAGAAAGGTTTAAGGTATATATACACAATCATATCACATAACTACAAAAAGAAAGACCGAATGAAGTGAGACATATTAGCCGAGGTCAAAGTAGATGGAGTAATCTCGACTAAGTTTACATAAGAAAAATTACCGACTCATTATGAGGTAACACATATACATAGTGTCGAAAGACTTATCAGGAAAATTTTGCCTTACGGAGGACATTCGTACTTACGTTTAACCTTGTGTGGTGTCGTACAAGGAGAACGTACTAGAAGTCCGATTAAGACTACCTAGGTACGTTTTTGAGTCCATATTAGATGAGGAAAGGACCTAGCTCCGGACCCTTGTCTTCAAAGACTAAACGTCTATCGTCTACAAGGGGAAGTGTGTAGAAAAAGACCTGTACCACCCTGCCACCTCATGTTCCACCCTTAACTCCGAGAAGGAAGAGAAAGTATCTAACTCTACGATCGACTCGTGCTCCGTCCGTTATAATGACAAATCGAAAATACCAAAAGATAATCTTTAAGTCTTCTAGTCTACGTCGATACCTGGTTTTACCGTCAAAAATACGGTATTTAGGTAAGGACAGAGAGATCGTACCCTATCTAAGTTCCAGTTTAAAAAGGTAATTAGTTAGAGAGATTGAAGTCTTCCTGATAGAGGTTTTCAAAGAGTCAGAACCACCGAAAAAAGTTGTACAAAAAACGTCGTTAATATTTGACATACTTAGAAATAGTATTTTTAAAGAGGTGAAGATTTTATCTGAACACGTAGATAAAACTTTTGCGAGGAACGTATATCCTTCACCCCTAGCTACTAGAAAAATACGAAGGGGAAATCCGTCATATTTGTACAGGTTTTACTCGGATAAACACCAAGTTATATTTGTCACCTAATCTTCAACAAAATGGTACTTTAATTACTTCTAATCTGAAATCCCGGGGTATCTTCTTAAAGTATCAAGATTAAGAAAAAGAATTTATCTCGAGGGTCTGAACATATTTTAAGTCTTATAGACCTAGGGAAGAATGGATACACCATAAAAGTCATCGTGCTACGTCTAAATATAAAAACTTTAAAAAACGAAACCCAGATAGGTCAAGAGTACCTATATGACAATCTATAGAGTATCTATATGAGGACCTATATAGGGACAATCTGTATCTATATGAGTACCTAAACAGGGAGACCTTATCCTGTTTTCTACTCCATAATGTGGTTTTTTTATTCGGTCAGTAATGTCGATTTAAATCGATCGTTTCTGTTACAGAGTAGTTATTTACAATCTTTTGTAATTTAACACAAGCTATATGCAATAACCAAGACGGGTATACCATAGAAAACTATATTACTTTGATAACAGTTGTATATCAAACGTCTCATGTTTATGGTAGTTACAAGGAGGAATATACTGATATCTTAATATAAAGTTCAGGAAGTCGTTTATAAAACCCCCGAAAAGAGGGGTCGGAGATTAGGGAGGAGACAAGGGTGGTAGTGGAATAACGCTAAAGAGACTAGACACTGATTATTAGAAGGGAAAACGACAATGTGGTAGGGTCTCACAATCCGACTTAATGACATAGACTGAGAAACTGTGAATACAAGATAAGAACCCAAGAGGAGGGAGAGAGGGTGGGAGATTAACGTTTTGAGTCGATTGGGAGTGATGGTGGAGACTAGTCAACAGTTTTTTTCTCTAACCGGAATCCACAACTCATTTGTAGTGGACTCTACTTTTCACCATCGTTGAAGAGTCTTGGTCGGCGTAATGAGTTGTCGTCTGACTACTCTTCACTCCTTTTGGTGTTTCGTGACTTTGGGGCCCTCCGACTTCTGCATCAGTTTTTACCTTCAACCAAGTCTGTGGTCTTCTTTTCGAACGGATTCATGATTTTTGGGTTTTTGGGAATACGATCCCTGTCTCGAATAGTCCGAACTTAAATAGAAAGTTGTTCTATCGTGAAAATAATTGTTTTTCTTTTTTTGTAAATTTCTCTGAATCCTCGTTGACAGTCGAAAGTGTCCCCACGAATACTATAACCTCCTGTTTACGGTTGGTCAGACTTTTGACTTATCTGACTTTTTTTGAAGAGGTCACCTTATTTCCTTGAGTCTAAAACAGAAGAAGACAGAGATCCATACCTCTCTCTGTCACCTTTTTATTTCTCTTGACGACCCCCTAAGCTCTCAAGAAGACACTGGAATGGTTACTTTGCAGTCTATATACCCTTGGAATAATACCCTCTCACTTCTGTTGAGACCGACCCTAGGTGAGTCCGACCTGGTACTGTGTCGCCAAGTGAGGTACCACCCTTTCACTCAAGGTACCGTAAAGAAACGTAAACGAAAGGGACTGGAAGTTATCGGGAGTGTCTCGGACCGATCGATCGATGGTCTGGGACCCGAAACGACTCCACGTGTGGTAGTAGAGTAAACTAGAGTAAGAGTCTTGTTGGAATCGTCTACCCAAAATGACAAAAGCAAATGACAGGTCTTTTAGTTCCCTGTCTGAGAAACCTTTATCGGGTCCAGAGTGTCGGATATATTCGGTTCAACCCTAAGTTTTACCCGACGGAGACTAATGCTTCGACTGTGAGGTAGGATGACGGTCCTACAACGGTAGATCTTTTCTTTCATAAAAATATATCGTCTTTCCTAAGTATAACGGGAAGGATTCGTACTCCCAATGTAAGAACTTTTATATGTAATCTGTCAAAAAGATAACTCTTTTAGTTCCGAAAATCAATGGAGAGGTTTTTGCCCTCTAGGTTTTATGAGAGAACATAGGTTAAGAGTTATTACAAACAAGAGGAAGATTAAATCAGTATTAGAGTCTTATTACATAATATTGAATACTACTTTTAATAAAAATTTTTTGATTACCTGAAGTATATTTTATCATCTGTTTTATATACTGTTTTTACACAGATTTCACATACATGTTTCTATACGTATTGTTTTGTTCTTGTTTTTATATCTATAATATCAGGAGTGTTACGTTGATCAGTACTTCGACATCAATTATAAATATTGGAGGAGAGTACTAATTGAGTTGTAGACGAAAGAAAAGTCGGTCGTGGAGTCGGAAAGTAAAAAGTCCTCAAACACAGGAAAACTAGAAAGAAGATAATCGAATTGTATCGGATGTAATTAAAAATAGAGACTTTTATCCTCAAGATTCTTCGTGAAGACTCCTATGGATCGTATAAACTGGGGTTACATAAATATTGTCGAGATAAAGTGAAACTATTAACCTTGGTCAGTGGGATCTGTTGTGTTCCTGGAGAAAGGAGGAACAACCAATTTACCGCATTTTTAGAGGGTTGGTAGTCCTCCGTCGGAATTGAAGGTTAAGAACCTTTGACAACAACAATATTGGGTCTTCTTCCTTTCCTCGTTCACATACCCTTTGTTTGGTAAACTACTTAGTAAGTGACACAAATTTTCACTCTTAACGAGGAGGTAGAAAATGAAGGACATAGGATCTGGTCACTTAAGACAGGTACCTTCTTTATCGTGGTAAATAACCAGTATAAAGTATGTTTATCTTAGTGTATCATACACTAGAAAACACTGACCGAAAAAAGTAAATCGTAAATTACAAAAGTTCTAAGTATTTACAACATTACATATAGTCATGAAGTAAAGAAGAACGACGACTTTTTGTGACGTCATGGACTTATGTGACGTAAAACAAATATGAGAGGAGTCAACTACGTACCAACAAACTCAATAAAGGTGGGAATACGATGATATTTATCTCATGGACACTTGTGAGTATATGTTCAAAAACCCAACTGTACAAAATTAAGAGGACCCATATATGGACCTTCACCTTAGTGAACGAGTGGAATATTGAGACAAATTAGTAAACTCCTTTACGACGTAACAAAAGGTTTCGTCTACGTGACAAAAGGTAAGGTCAGTCGTCTTATACTCCTAAGGATAAAGAGATGTAGGAGTCGTGGTGATAGACTGAGAAACTAATATCGTCAGGATCACCTATACTTCACCAGAGAGCACACTAAAACTAAACGTAAAGGGACTGCTAATCACTATAACTCGTAGAAAAGTACACAAATAACCGGAAACCGTATAGAGGGAACCTCTTGACAGATAAACCTGGCAAACGGGTAAAACTTTAACTTACGAAACAAAAATTAGTGATTCGGACTTCAAAAAATACATAATACCTGTTGTTATAGAATAGTCTATACACTAAAAGTTCATACAAGAGGGTAAGACACAAAAGAGAAACTCGAAAGATCTACCGTAGTAAACTTCGGGGTTCATAAATTGAAACTACTTCAGGTCAGGTGAATAAAAAAGAGAACAACAAGTACGTAATCCGTAATATAGAGTCTTAGGAAACGGTTTAGATTCCGATACTTCTGAATAGGATTCAAAAGAAGATTCTCAAAATATCAAATCGAGAATGTAAATTTAGAAACTAGGTAAAACACAAGTGTGTCATCATAAGACTTAGGGGTTCCTAATGGTTCAATACTGGTTAGATCTGTCGTATAATTTTTCGTCTCTGTAATGAAACGGTTGTTTCCAGGTAGATCAGTTCCGATACCAAAAGGGTCATCAGTACATACCTACACTCTCAACCTGATATTTCTTTCGACTCACGGTTTCTTAACTACGAAAACTTGACACCACGACCTCTTCTGACAACTCTCAGGGAACCTGATGTTCCTCTAGGTTGGTCAGTTAGGATTTCTTTCCCTCCTATTTAGAATTTTCCTCTGACTTTTCTTTGTCGGTTTCTGTATCCTTTAGTCCCCTGACGTAATAAACACTCATAGAGTTCCTCTCGCTTCAGTTAATTATTTTGTCACGATACTCCAGTTCATAGAATTGGACCGGTAACATTGTGTTAGCGTCAGGTCACTTTTCCGACTATTACCAGAGACTCAGTGTCTAAGGAGGTAGTGTCTAGTGTCTAGTCCTCGGGAATCCTTCAGACATTCAGTCCAAGTGACCACAAGGATCCAGTCACGAACTGTAATACACGAAGTAGACATACATCCTAGTTTATTGTGTAATTTGTTGGTCTTGGATTTTATTATTCAGCTATGCAAGTTTCCTGCTCCAGACATACGTGTACTAAGTTCCTTTTAAGAAGTTGTCAGTATTGAATCCGGTCTTTCTTGTTTATAATGATCCTCTTTTAGTCAATACGTATAGCACGATACGACACGAATCAGTGAGTCAGTACAGACTGAGAAACACTGGTGTACATGACATCGGGTGGTCCGAGGAGACGGTACCCCTAAGAGATCCGTTCTTATGACCTCACCCAACGGTACGGGAGGAGGTCCCCTAGAAGGGTTTGATCCCTAGTTCGGGTCTAGAGGGTGTAACGTTCGTCTAAGAAATGTCAGACTCGGTGTTCCCTTCGGGTACTTATGATCTCATCCATCAGATAGGGAACAGGTCCCCTAGAAGGGTTCGATCCTTAACTTGGCCCCAGAGGACGTAATGTCCGTCTAAGGAATGGTCGACTCGATGGTCCTTCGGGACATGTATAGTATGACCGGATGTTTTGACTGAGTACGAAGAGTAGAAAGTTCACTATCCGTCCTCCAGATACCAGTGGTCTTAAACCTCGTACTTTTGGTATTTGTCTTAATTTATAGTTGGTGAAACGTACTAATTTTGCATTTGTTTGTTCTTAAGGAAGAAGTCCGTTAACCCGTTTCAAAGGTTGTATTAACTTTTCACTTAATTGTTAAACAACCAATGTTTAATTTTACTTAGGGGGAAAAGATTCTCCGAATCTTTAAGACTTATATTATATGGTGTAAGAGAATTGAGATATCTCCTTGTACTTTCTTTTCCTTCCTTTAGGGGTCCACGGTTTTGTCTCGTCGATCTTTGGTCTCTTCTTTCTTTCACTTCAGGGTGACGGGACTCCTGTAAACGGGTTAAATCATTGATCATCATTGATCTGGGACCCTCCCCTTTGTCGGTAAGGGACTTGTCTTCTGTTACAGTATCGGTCGTGTCGCACCCCTCACATGAGGGTCTTTAAGAACGGGGGTGTATCCCGAGATGAGAGTTATTTTCACGTCTGATCCCTTTTCGGGAAATCTCTTTGTTTCTTTCCACATACAAAGTCAGAACTGACAATCCTTAGTTTACAAAGGATTTATGTCTTTCAAAACTCTAAGTTTACGTATGTTGGAATACAAGGTCTTTTGTGGTGAAACTCCGACATGGTCCGACTGCCACGGTACCCTATGGAACGTCTTCGTTTACGAGTCTGGGTTCAAGTCTTCGTCGTGATGTGTCTACTCCAGCACACTAGGTACAGGTACCACGGTAAGTCATTTCATTGGTGACAGGAAAAATTACTTCCTCTGACCTAGTTAAACTTTTTATTCTTTAGAACCAGGGGATGTAGGGAGTAAAAGTTTTAGTTCATACCGTTTTACTTTTGTCATTTTAAACCGTTGATGTCTGACACCCGGTTTGAACTGGATGAAGACAAAGATATTTTAGTGTAAAATAACCTCGTTTCAGTGGGGGTAAGTAAATGTGAAACAAACACTGACGAAAGTGAGTGGTTACCATTTCAGTTCGTCAATGTTGCTCTGTATATACCGAGTACATACGCACACGCACGGGTCGGTGAAGACAGTACAGACTGAGAAACCCTGGAATACCTGACATCGGGCGGTCTGAGGAGACAGATATCTAAAGAGCTCCGTTCTTATGACCTCACCCAACGGTTCGGGAGGAGGTCCCGTAGAAGGGTTAGGTCTCCAACTGGGGTGTAGAGAATACAGAGGACGTAACCGTCCGTCCAAGAAATGTATGACTCCGTCGACCCTTCGGGGTATATATCGGGTGTTTCGGATTTATAGATAATAGACCGGGAAATGTCTTTTGAAAACGACTGAAGATATTTTATTGTACCCTTAGGGACTACCGAGTCCCTTTAGGGTACCTGTCTCCTCGGACCACCCGATGTCAGGTACCCGAACGTTCTCAACCTGTGTTGAAGTCGTTGATTTGGTGGTGACATTTTAATGTACCTTCTTATAAAAATACTAAACCTCTATCCATCTGGGGGTTTTCATGATTACTTCTTCCTTTACTGACTATTTAACCTGATGTGATTTTAATACTTGAAGACTAATAATTTTATATTGTAATTTAACTACTTTTACGTTCGGTGTCTCTTTTTTATAAGTGTTACGTACAAAAACTTTTTCCTGATACAGGCCTTACATGTTTCTTGAGAATGTGTAGTTATTATTCCCCGTTTTCTGAACTTGTCAGAAAAGTGTTTTCCCTTGTAAGTTTACCGGTTATTTGTACTTTAAGGTGATCAGTCGTCCTTTACGTTTAAATTTTGTGTTAATTGACCGTGATGTGTGAATGATCTTACTGGTTTTAATTTGAAAAATTTTATATTATTACAGTTCACTTTTTGTCTTAGAAAGTATATGACGACTACCCTTATTTTTACCACAGAAATGACACCTTTTTTACATTCATAAATATTTTCAATTTGTATATAGTTGAGATAGTGGGTCTTTAAAGTGGGAATCAATGTCAGGGTTGTTTTACGAACAAAGGGTTTGATGTATGTTTTCTTACAAGTAATTTGAAAGGAGTCTTATAGGTTTTTGATTTTTGTTTGATTCTCAGACACTTATTGTGTTACCTACTTGACACAATAAGTACGTTAATTTATGGTGTGTCGTTAGTTTTTTTGTTTAAGGACTATGTACGTAGTACCTACCTATACATACACAATCTATATCGGTTCATGGTATCCGATCCACCGAGTTTGTTGTTTTCAAATAAAAGGATGTCAAGACCTCCGATCTGTAGGTTCTAGTTCCATAGGTGTCCAAACCAAAGAAGACTTCGGTACGAGGAACTGGTGGAGTGAGTGACACAGGAACGTGCCAGTAGGGAGACATAAGTCAGAATATTCCTAAGGTCAGTGACCTAATCCCTAGTGGGTATACTGAAGTCAAATAGAATTGACACAAAAAAATTCTAGGACAGAGGTTTATGTCAGTATAGGACTCCACGATTCCTATCCTGAAGTTGGAGACTCAGACTCCACCCCGTATTAAATCGGGTATTAATATATACATGTTTATTTTCACTTTCTCACTTTGTTCGGTCTGTCTGTTTTTTCACATATAACGTACTAAGGTTTTTGTTTACATGTACCTTTATTTTCGATCCTGTTAACACAAAAAAGAGACCCCAATCCATTAACCTCTTTTGTACCTCAAAAGACCTCGCGACCATTACAGGAACAAGAACAGACCCACCATCGACATGTCCCCACAAATAGACATTTCTAAACAAATCGGTATAACAGTACTAAATAAACAGACGTAGACAAAATATCCAACTAAAAAAATTTCAAATAAATTTCAAATTTTGAAGTTTGGTTTCGTTGTTTTTACTCATGGTTGAAAGTTGTACACAAGTGTTATTTTTGTGTTCCTTCGTCTAGTTGTGCTCGTTCAAACATTCTTTGTTCGTGAACCGACCTCGTTGCGAAATTCCTAAACATAATAACTTTCGTCTATTATTTTATTTATTCAAATTTCTTTATTATCTCCTCTTATTTTTGTATTAGTTTCCTGTTTTATAATGATTCTGGTTTATCTGACCTTTCATGAGCTTAACTTGAGTATCTTTGTTTTTATATATTAGTTAATTTAATTTTAAAACTAAAATTCTCCTCACTTTCTAGTCAAAACCTCTTCCTTTACAGTTGGGTGAGGTGATAAGAACGGATCTCTTAGGGTACCTCTCTCCTCGGACCACCCGATGTCAGATACCCCAGTGTTTCTCAGTCTGTACTGTTCACTGAATCGTGCGTGTGTGCGTTTCTAGTCAAATCTTTACGACAAGAATAAGTCAACGATAGACCAGAGGTTGAGAATTTAGTTACCTCATCTTCTGTCGAGACTTCTTTGGTAAGTTTTATGACTCTTTCTTTCTACCTTTTTATTTTTTCTTTAATTCTGTACCTTTTTAGTTTATTCTTTATCACTGTCTATAACTTGACTTTAAGATCATATTTTCGTATACATAGGGCTAGAGATATAGTTAAATAGAGAGATATTTAAATAACTAGTACCGAATAAAAGTTCTTAATATTTTCTATCTTTAGATGTTTGATTTTGTGTACTACTTACGGTTTGTTCTTTTGTTGTTGTTGTAGTTAATTACTTAATTAAGTAAATCTTAATGATTTACTTAAATTGAACGATTTAATTTAATTTGACTGGAATTTGTGACGGGGGTTTATCAATTGGACCCCCTTTAATTTCACTGTCAAATAAACCAAAAGAAAGGATCAATTACTAGTAGACTAATAACTGTGGTTTTAAGTTCTTTGTTTTTAAGAGAGAGTTAGGAAGAGGTCGATGAGATATCATATATTGTATCAAGGTAACTTTATTAGAGTATGTTTGTTCAGAAGCTTACTAAAATTACGACGAAACTTTAAAATGGAGAAATTCCCGGATGTTTTATAAACGGAATGTGATTCTTATAAGTGGGTTTATTGAAAAATATCAAGTAAAAGACTTTGTTAGTGACGTCCGATACCTTCACCAACTAATTAAAGGAGAATTTCGACTAAGTCTTATGTAGTCAGAAACGTTTATTTTTTAGTAGAAGTTTCTTTGAAGAGTCTATAGATATAAAATTCACAGTGGTCATAGGGAGGTCCTCTTCCGTTACCGTGGGGTGAGGTCATGAGAACGGACCTTTTAGGGTACCTGCCTCCTCGGACCATCCGACGTCAGGTACCCCACCTTTTCTCAGTCTGTGCTGACTCGTTGAAGTGAAAGTGAAAAGTGAAAGTATGTAACCTCTTCCTTTACCGTTGGGTGAGGTCACAAGAAAACGGACCTCTTGGGGTCCTTGCTTCCTCGGACCACCCGACGTCAGACACCCCAACGTGTCTCAGCCTGTGCTGACTTCGCTGAATCGTCATAGGGAGGTACTATTGAAAACGGACTAGGGACTTAAATTATTACTAAACAATAATACACAAGTACACTTTATAATGTAAAAATCACTAAACAGTTTTAAAGGATAAGAAAGTCGTTTTTATCTAGGAGGTCAGTACTTATATTGGGTGTAATTACCTAGAAACAACCATTTAGAGGTACGAGGGTTGAATGGTATGTCTCTGGTTTTTCCCCTTTTACACAGTTACCTTATGATACTCGATCATATAGCTCAGAAGTATTAATTGTTAAGTGACCTTTTCCATTCAAGTCTGTCTATTTAAATCATAAAAAAGAACCATAAAAAGAAAACAAATTCGTTTTAAGATCGGTACCTTGTCCAGGACAGAAAACGATGAGATGGGGGAGAGTAAAAAGGAATAGAAAAAAGTCAAGGAAGAGGGAAAGTGGGAGTAACTATTCGTCAACTACCAATGGTAGTGGTAGTCTTAACACACGTGCGAACGTGGAAAAATTAGAGAGTCAACCAAAGGTAAACTAGAAGGGATATATAGATTTCTAACTATAATTGTTATAAGTTAAGGTAAACTACCAGTGTTTATAAGTAAAAATACCTTAGAAATATGTGGAAAATTTCACCGAAAACCTAGTCTCGTAATGTATAAACACGGTTAAAACGATACTATAATATTAGAGGGTAACCACGGAAATAAAACCAGACAAGGGGAAAAACTATAGATAGATTCTGTCCCAAGGAAACCGATATTTTTGTTGTCTTTAGGTAAGTTTGACCAAGTTTATCCTTTCACCTCCCCTCTCCTCCTAAAAATGATCCTCCATTTCTAGTCAGAAGCCTCTTCCGTTACCGTGGGGTGAGGTCATGAGAACGGACCTTTTAGGGTACCTGGCTCCTCGGACCACCCGACGTCAGGTACCCCAACGATCCTCGCTGGGGTGCTGACTCGTTGAAGTGAAAGTGAAAAGTGAAAATATGTGACCTCTTCCTTTACCGTTGGGTGAGGTCACAAGAACGGACCTCTCAGGGTCCCTGCCACCTCGGACACCCGACGTCAGATACCCCAACGTGTCTCAACCTGTGCTGACTTCGTTGAATCGTCGTCGTCGTTTCTAGTTAGAATTCTATCGACCTTCGTTCTTTATTTCACGACGGTCCAAAATATTACTGACCCTTCCTCTTGACCTCTTCATTCAGTGTGCAGATGTCAACAGAGGTTCAGATGAGGTAAGAGGAGTGACGTGTCAAGTTTAAGAATTTTTCTCTGAGACTGGTGACCCCGTTAGTTACCTGTAGTGAGTCCTTCCTCAGCACACCAGGGAGGCGTCGGTACACTGGGCAGGGAAAGAGTCAGACCCTTGATCCTGAACCCTCTACCTCCTACACAGACCCTCTATCGAAATGTCGGGTGATGATGACACCAGTGCTTGTTGAATCGAAATAGTTTTTGTCTCGTTCGGTTACTGAATGACTTTTGACAAATAGTAGAGTAAAAAAGGGGAACACACGTCCTCGTTTTCCACATACTTCCTCGAGTGTCTCAACAACTTTAATTTCAATGGAGTGGAGTGTGACCAATGACACATCACCGACTCTATATGGTCGGGTACAATCTGTCTTTTTCAGTCTCTTCGGTTCTCTCTACGCACCTTTCAGGAACTTTATGAGACGACTCACGTTAAGTTTCGATAGACTCTTACTCTGCTGAACAAAACTTCTTAGAATAACTTTCGGTAAGAATATAAAAGAAAAAAAAATTAACTTCATATCCACTAAATGTTACAATGTTACAATCAAAAATATAAAAGAATTGTGTCACAAGTGGTAATATGAAGTCCCTGAAATAAATTATCAAGAAAGAAGAAAATATAAAATAAACATTTAATTTAAATTCGTCATGGAGAGGGGTGGGGTGGGGGGTTTAGTAGTCTTAAATTTGTCAATGTTTTATTCCTGAGAGACTTTATGTCTTGAAACGAAGACAGAGATTGTAGAGATTGTATTAGAGGTAAGAAGGTTCAGACGATTTATTTTTGATTTCTTGGTTTCTCCACATCCGTAAAAATTTTTTATAAGATCTTATTTAGAAATTTTTATCAAAATGTTTGTTCACTAGGTCTATATTAAGAAAAAGTTAGAGATGACTGTCAATTGCACTGTATCCATTAAGTTGAAAGTCTATTCACTTTAAAAATACACTTCTTAATAAAAGGGTATACAAAGATAAAATATACTTATATGAAGTTTCTGTAAGTAAAAGGTAATATATTATAAGGATGAATTACTTGGTTATAAAATAAAATTCAATATTCGAAGAGTGTTAGAGACCTAATTATAGATTTATCAAATAGTTGTTATTGTAGATTTGTGGTTTCTTGTGGATGAGTTATATTCAAGGGCGTAAATCGTGTATGAGTGTAATTATAAACCTCTTCCGTTACCGTTGGGTGAGGTCATGAGAACGGACCTTTTACGGTACCTGCCTCACCGGACCATCCGACGTCAGGTACCCCAGCGATCCTCTGTCTGTATTGACTTCACTGAATCGTCGTCGTCGTCGTCGTGTAATTATAAAAAAAAAGACAAAAACAAAACTAAAAATTATGACGGACTCTTCTGATATAGGAATAAGAGTTTTAGTCCATATTATTAAAAGTCGTTGTTCAATTTTTTATTACGGATTGAGATTTAATATGGTGTAAGTAATGGGTCGGGAAGGTCACTTCCCAGAGGACGGTCACCCTAGAAATAATAGAGACGTATGTTCTTAGAAAACTTACTGTCAAACTAACCCCTGTACTCCCTACCAACCCCTGGGCCATCGTCGACTTTCGTATCGTACCCACCGCCCAAATAACCCTTTTCCTCGACCACGACTATCTCTGACATCCCGGTAATTTCGGGGAGTTGTTAGAAGATTGTCGAGGTACAGGGGTCACTCATTTCGAGATACTGGAACCCGAGTTCACCGGAAGGAGTGAAACCCGAGTCGGAACGTATACACAAATTCCAACAGAAAGAACACTTTGTTATACTTAACCTCTTGGAAATATGTTAAAGAGTATTTGTAACAAGTTTTACACTGTTTTCTTATCTCAAAGACCAAAATGTGTCAACGTACATACGTACGTGCGAGTCAATAAGTCAACACAGGCTGAGAAACGTTGGGGTGACCTGACATCGGGAGGTCCGAGGGGAGAGGTACCTTAAAAGGTCCGTTCTTATGACCTAACCCAACGGTAAAGGATGAGGTCCCCTAGAAGGACTGGGTCCCTAGCTTGGACACAGAGGACTCAGAGGATGTAACCGTCCGTCTCAGAAATGGTGACTCGGTGGATCTGTTATTATTTATAAATTTTCATAAGTCTTTACGTTCCTCCCTCTATCATTCTCTCTTTCTCGATCTCTTAATCGGAATGACGAAAAGATATTTCAATAGTTTTCACTTAAACTCGTATGTAGAGTTTTAATTTCAATGAAATTAGACACAAAAACTTAATACGAGAAAACCCCCCGAATGACAGGAGAACTTCCTGTTGATTGTCGTTACCCTACCCAACCCTCATTCCTAATATGTACCGGTTGTCGTAAATTCAAAAACTTCAAGTTATCAGGATTGCAGACCGAAATTTTGCAATACCAACGGAGTACTTTCAATAATCCATCTTAGTTCAAAACAAAGCACAAACGATATGAAGCAAAAACGAAAGTACGAATCCGTATACCGAACCCGTAAGAATTGGTTTATATTTTATGGAACATTGTTTCTATACAGTATAAGAAGTAACATAATCCTTATATAATAGTGTGATAAAGTTAGTTATTTCAAAAAATATTAGAACAGAGACATAATTAAGGAAGTGTCAATATTTTTTGAGTACGTATGTGTTTTTCTTACATCCATCAGAATTGTGACTTGTAACACATGTTTGATTGAAGTAAAGAAAACGAGTCACGAGTCAACGAGTTAGCACAGACTGAGAAACACTGCGGGACCTCACATCGGGAGGTCCGAGGAGACAGGTACCTTAAAAGGTCCGTTCTTATGACCTCACTCAACGATAAAGGACGAGGTCCCCCTAGATGGACTGGGTCCCTAACTTGGGTGTGGAGAACGCAGAAGACGTGACCGTCCACCTAAGAAATGGTGACTCGGTGGGAGGAAAATTAAGGTACCCGGACAGGTTCTGTGACTAACACTACGGTTGAATCGTCTCAGTCTTGACGATAGGAGGAGGTGGACCTCACCGGTAAGAAACGGGACCTTCCTCCGTAATGTGGTTGAGTATCGTAAAGGGTCAGACCCCTAGTTTCATTGTCAAGTCTGTGTGCAGTATGTTGTCTCAGTCGTGAAGGAACAGGAGAAGGTGTGAGTGCAGAAGAAATGTGCCTCGTGAGTTCGAAGGTCTTCTTAGGACTACGACGAGACGACCGACAACTGACCCTCCTCGTTAGTCACCCGAGTCGTATGAATTGGACGGGGACAATACAACCTCCCAGAGGACACCTCTGTACCCAGTCGTCGCTGAGTGGAGCCCCTGTCGCCGTGGTCGTCGTCGTCAGGACCCTCCACCGGGACCCGTGCTCGGGAGGGTCTCTAGCGGTCGTTAGGGTGATATCTCGGACATCTGAAGTCCCGACTTATTTAGATACAAAAAATTACTTAAAAATAACCTCATATCAATGAAATGGTTCAACACGATCAAAGATGAATATCGTTTTACTCAGTTGATATATATATATGTATATAGGGAAAGTTATTTAGAAAGTTGAAAAAATGAAACGTAAAACTCTATAGATAATAAACCCAAAAACTTCCTATCTGAACACTTCGGACAGTCTACTTTAGGATTAATCTGAACAATCTGGGTGTGATTCAACGTCGGTCTTACCTCGTTTGTCTCAACTCGTCCTGAACTCCGTAAGTAACTAGAACTTTTTCTTTTCACTTTCACGATCAACGAGTCAGTACAGGCTGAGAAACTTTTAGGTACTTGACATCGGGCGGTCTGAGGGTACAGGAACCTTAAGAGGTCCGTTCTTATAACCTCACCCAACAGTAAAGGAAGAGGTCCCCTATAAAGGTTGGGTCCTAGCTTAGGGTCAGAGGGCGTAACCTCCGTCTAAGAAATAGTAGACTCGGTGATCCCTTTGAGTAGTGACTAGAACGGGATGCTAGTTTACCGTTAAGGTGTGAATGTCCAAGAGTCCGGTTTTTGAGACCCCGGTAGAAACAAAGAGGACAAAGTCAGTGTAGGGTATAAACTAGACAGTCATTTAAGAGAACCTAGATTTGAGGTTTTATGTTGTAAAGAGTGTTGATGGAATAAGGTCCGGTTGTCGGAAAGAGTAGACCTACTAAAGATCTCGGTGGACCGATCAGAAGGAGAAACGAGAACGGAGCGAGAGCAGACCAGAGTCGTTCCATCGGTCCACTAGAAGATTTACATTTACTCTAGTACAGTGAGAAGACGAGGATTAGGAGGTCACAGAGGGGTAGAGTATTTCCAATTTTTTTTTTGGTTTCAAGAAGAGTACCAGGGGTTCTGGGACCTACTAATTTAAGGAATCGAGCATTAGAGAGTCTGGAGTAAAGGACTAAAGTCGATAAGAGTAAGTCGAGGTCATGTGACTGAGACGACGAACCGGGAGCTTACTTTTACGAGAACGGGGTACCGGAGATATGGTCGACGAAGGACCTCTCGACACGATCTTTAGGTATCCGAGTACGGGAGTGGAGACCGTTCATAATTGACCTTCCAACGGAATGGTGAGTCCAAAGGGAGTAGTAAGTTAGATTTCAACGTCTGATGGGTAATGTTAAGAGAGGTAAGGAGTAAAAGGGGGTGTCGTGAATTTGGTGGACTACGTGACATCAAATGAATAGAACAATTCACAAACAGAAAGGGAGGAGGTGATCCCGACAGTAAAACAAACCGAACCAAAACGAGGGTGTCGACAGACAAGTAAGAGATCTTGTTTTGGTTACGTGCCGTCTACAAGTTAAGTATAAACAGTCTATTAAATCACTTTGTTCTCATCTTAGTGACTCTAGTATCCTCTTCACCACTCCTCCTGTCCTTGCCCTCGAAAAGAATAGTAAGACATGTTCGACGACGGATAGGAAGAGGTATTCAATCGTACTCTCTCGTTCGGTGAGAACTGTTTCAACGTTACTACCTCTATTCGTCTCTCGTCGAACACCCGTCGAGACTCGTCTCTCGAGAGGATCTCGTTAACAAAGAAGAAGGTTGACTCACAGTAAAGGATCCGTAACAAACAAGAGGAACCTATCACCAGTTCGGGTCTTCAGGGTAGGGTCTAAAAGAAATTTTCCTACCTCTCTCTCTGTAACCCTTACACTTTCCCCGTACGGGTGAAACTACTCCTCCTTAAAATCCCTCATAAGAGTTTTATCCCAACTCCATTCTCAAGTACTGTATTTAAGTAGAGATCCTACCCAAGAGTATCCTGTCTTTGGGTTCTAGTTCGAACCCTAATAAACATACTCAGATACTTCGAAGGGTCCACCGTAATCACCATTTCTTAGACGGACATTTCGTCCTCTACGTCTTCTGTGACCAAGATAGGGACCCAGGTCTTCTAAGGGATCTCATCTTTTACCGTTAGGTGGGGTCATAAGAACGGACCTTTTAAAGTACCTGTCCCTTCGGACCGTCCGATGTCAGGTACCCCGGAGTCTCAACTTGTACTGACTCACTGATTCGGGTGTGTACTCAAAATACTATATTTTGTACTCAAAATACTATATTTTGTACTCAAAATACTGTAGGAATCGTTACCGAAAAAACGGTCTTTTTTTTAATAAGTCTCCTATAACCTTAACAAAAGTTAATTATGAACTAAATACTCTTACTGTTTAAGTTTAGGGAATAATAAGAAACAAAGAGTCAAGTTGAATATTTGGAATAATGAGACAAATATTTAGACCGTTGGAAATTTGTTAGTGAAAATTCTCCCGAAAATGTTAAATTCACTTAATAAGAACTATAGAGATTTAAATTATATAAGGTATAAGAAAGTTTATAGAGTTTACATATTGTGTTTCAAAAGTTTTTGACATTCTCTAGACTATCAAATGAGGTTAATCTTCGACTGTTTAATCGGACAGTTGTAAAAAAGTTACGACTGTCGTCTGTACTCTGAGGACCCAGTCTCTGTTTCTCGAAATTGTGGGTACCGTTATTGTACTGTGTCTCATAGTAGTAAAACGTAGTCAAGTGACAAGTTATCCAGACCCAATTTTGGGTTTATATTGTACTGTTGATTTAAATTACACTATAGGATTTACCCTAGTTCTTTGTCTTTTTTTCCTGTAATTCAATTTTAATTCCTAAAGACTTCTTTCGTACCTGAAATTATTATTCCATAGTACTAACCCAGTAAGTAATACTGTTCATATATAATGGTTGTAGTCTATTACTATTCCCTTTAATTCACATTCATATACCCCTTGGAGACATGATAGAAGTATTTAAGAAATATTTAAGTTTTGATAAAAATTTCTCAAAGATTTAAAGTCATTTATTTTTCATAATTTATTATCTTGTATAACAGGAACTTATAACTTTTGTGACACTTTTAACATCAGTTACCGATTTCGAGTCTTGTGACCAAAACGTGAATGGTTCCTACACACCTGATCGACGACTTGTGAGTAAGAAGGAGTGGTGACACTACATTCTTCTACACACTAGATTGGCGTAATCACAGGTGGGTATCCAATGTTAAGGTCTACTGAGAATCCGTCGTGATTAATCTTAAGTAAGTAGTTGGTGGGACTCTTACTCGTCTGTGATTGGTGGTTTTCGTCTCGACTTTGAAGAGGTTCCCACTTCGTACAGAAAGAGACCTCCCTTGACCCCGAGGAACCAAAGACCCAAGAGTCCCCTAAAGAATCCACCTCTCAGTGACCATTGTGGTCCGAGACCAAATGGTGTCCCTGTACCGAGAGGTCTTCGAACACAGAAAGTCGTTAGAGGAACCATTTGTACCAAGGAATAAACGTGTCCGTTCTGGAGTGAGACCTCCATCTCTCTCTCTCTCAATTCCTGGTGTGAGTGACTACGGGGTAGGAGTCACCGAGGGATGGAAGACAGTAGGGTGGGACAAGTGTTAGTAGATCTCTAACACCATGACAGGAAGATAGTTGTGAGTTCCAGGGTTTCACTCTCTTCTCTCATAGTTGTAAAGAGTAGACATTTTAGCTCTTGTCCTTTCCCGACCAGATTCGGCCACCAGACCTTGAAATCGGATACACTCTTAGAGACCTCCCGAACAATGTTATGTTCAGTCACCCAAGGGGAGGTCCCACAGATGAGTTGTCTCCCAACTATTAACTACGAAGGTTGTTCAGGGACTACTATGACTACGAGGACCAACCTTTCTGTAAGAAACTCATGGTGACCGAATTTACTAGAACTCCTGTAGAAAGATGAAAGTATAAATAACTTAAGTACATAGAGTCTGAGTTCACTAGTATTTTTAGTGGACCCTGAAGACAATTTATATGTCTAGTCGTCTGAGGAGGTGTTTCGAAGACTGAGTCTTAGTGGTCCTCTCATGGGGTTCACTAAGAATTCTAGTCTCCTCAATTTTTACAAGTGATGTATTTTTGGGTCTCACGTTTTTTTTTTTTTTTTTTTTTTTTGGTCTCACGGTCGTCACTTCCATCACAATCCAACCTAATCCCGTACCACCCTTCGAGTACCCGGTAGTTCCTGTCGTGTGTCGGGGTCTTCTTTACCGATTTGGACTTCCTCCCCTACTCTTCCTTAACAACTCCTGTGCCAATTTATTTAATATATATCAAGATTATGAGATGTACAGGTACCTAGATTAGAATCAGTGAATATAAACGGATTACAGAATGTAGAATTTTCTATAAGAACATTTTACTTAACTACCAGAATAATGGGGGTGGTATTGTAAGACCTTTGTCTCTGAGTCTCTTCGATTCACTGCGCCGGTTGTAGTGTTTCGATACTCACCGTTTTAGTTCCGACTTCAAGAAGATTTCGGATCTGGTCACCCAAAGAAGGGTTTATCGTAATAAACTTCAATTTCTCGAAGAAAAGAAATTTGATATACTAGGTACGTAGAGTCCTTTGTTTTAAAGTAGTACTTCTACGAGTAAAGAAACTTACAAAACTTTAGTTACTACCTTCAGGGAAAATTTTATTTACATAAGATTTGGAAGTAGCGGATTATGTACTCACCCAAATCCATCTATCCCTTATCTTACGACTAGGATCAGATCATCCATTATTTCGCATACGGTGGAGGTAGTGGGGTGGAGCAGGACCGTCCTCCATCCTTCTTTTTTACTAATGTCTCCTTTCTTGTCACTCATCCCTCCGTCTAAGGGAGCTTCCATACAAAACTCCCCTCCCCATCCCACTCCTCACTCAATATCTCGGACGAAGGGTTAAGACGGACGTCCCAGGGGTCATTACGATCAGTTAAGTTTCATTTGTCTTCGATTGTGATTAAGACCAACTTTCGTTATACTCCGAAAGTAAACTGGATTTAAGAGATTATCTAATTCCCTGTTTCTCTTCGAAGAGGAATATCTCCTTCTGGGACGGGTTACTATCGTTGGTTCTACGAGGTACATTTTCTGGCACAAGTTTTACGATGGTCGGTTCTTTCTTCAGAATAAATCTTACTCTGGTTCTTAGAAGGACCTCAATAAAGACGGAAAGAAGAGACTTTCCGTATAAGTCCTGGTACAACAAAAAGGGACCACACTGGTGGGGGGAAGAAAGGGCGTCGAACAAACAACCCGCCCCCCTCTACGAGCTAATTTGTTCTCTGAGTTCCTCTTCCGGCAATCTTTTAACCTTTCTCGTAGTCGATCTCTGGTCTACGAGGACGGAATATTTAATCATCTTCTAATACGTGTCGGTCGACATGGTATATTTACGGGTCAAAAATATGGTGTGGTACTGGGAGACACAAATAGTATACCAAGTCGTAGACCAGTTAAGGTAGGGGTTGAGGGTATATAGATAAGTTTAGTTCGTAACCGACCCCTAAATAAATACATATACGAAGTTAGAGTTAGTCCTATGGGAGAACTCCAGGTTTGAATGTCACACCGTCGTCTCTTAATTGGGTCGTTCAGGAGTTTCCACTCATCACCGGTTTGCTCCTTACATGCGTACAGACACCTATTATTTCTGATATATATTTATATTCACTATATCTATGTCTATATTCAAAGTCTCACAAATGTATGGTTCTATGTCTAAAAGAAACAACAAGTAAGCGATTCAGTATAGGCTGAGAAACACTGGGGTACCCACCGGCGTACGGTCCGAGGGGACAGGAAGTGATAGAGGGACTCAAACAAGTTTACCTAAAAGATCTTATTTCATTTTCATTACAAAACAACCTCTTCCTTTATCGTTGGGTGGGGTCATAAGAACGGACCTCTTAGGTCACCTGTCTTCTCGGACCGTCCGAGATCAGGTATCCCAGCGTTTCTGAACCTGTACTCACTTCGTTACATCGTGTTATAAAACATACGGAAGTTATTAATTCTCTTTTTTTTTCTCTGAAAGAACACAAAAATTTAGAATTCAATTTGGATCCCAATGTTTTTTAAAAGATTCAAAGAAAGAAAACTTTTCTGTCAAGAAAAGGTTCTTTTTTTAGGTAATTAACTAATGAACCGAAACGCACAGAACAAAGTCTACAGAACAAGTAAATAACAATTACCCTGGGTTCAAGACACCCGGGTCAGAATACCATGTCTGGTTTCTTATGAGACTAGAAGGGGAATGTGGTGTGTAGTTTTGTTCAAGATCTAGCTGGTTTTTGAATTTACCTTTTTTGAATTTGGTTTTTATTTGAATCTTCTTATGTGAAATTGTTAAAAAAAGACTAGAGACCTTCCATTTCTGAAAATCTAGTATTTTTGTTCCCTTATTTAATGTTATCTTTGTCTAACTATCTAAAATGAGGTAGTTTGAAATTTAAAAGAGTTAGTGGTGTAAATCGTGTTTGACTTAATTTCAGTTTGTCGCACCACACTAAAGAAAAACATTGTCTATTACTTTTTTCTCAATTATTAGAATTGTATACTTCTTCAGGACCCTAGTTGCTCCTTTTGTGGTTTCGTTGTCTATGTATCTTTTTTCTGTATTTATTTGTCAAGAGTTGTCTCTTTTGTGTCCAAAAGTCATTTAAAAATAACGGGTTAAGTAATCATTACAATTTTTGAAGTCAACTTTGTTTCATGGTAAGACGTGGATAGTTGATCTTTTTCTAATTTAATGTTATCGTTCCTACCTTACTCTAGTTATTTATCCCGTTAGTTAGACCTTTCGTTTAACCGAAGTTTCGCAATCTTAGGAAACTACGTAATTAAAATAAAACCCCGGAGTATGATTCCCACTTTTAAGGTTTTACGTCTATGTTTAGGTCCGTGTCACTATAAGTGACGTCACACATTATCGTTTTGTTTCTCGCCTTTGGTAGACTTACGAGAAGTTGTTATCCCTTTACCGTTTCATGTAATCCTTCACAGGAAATCTGATAATACAAGATTAGTTTTCAGTGAGAATCCTCTTAAACATTACTGTATCCTTCCCTGTAAGTATAAAGAGACGGGATTAATTACACCGTGGAAAAGGTTCCTGTGAACTAGACGTATTTCGGGAGACGTGTCATGACTTTCCTTAGTCCTATACAGTAGGTGTTTATTCGGTTAAACCGTATTTCAAATAAAATTCGATTTCCTTTAATTCTGAGTTGTCTTTTTCCTTCTGAAGAGACGGAAGGGGAATGAACGGACGTACGTCCGTATTTAAAGGCAAACACTTCCATCGAATTCAAGAGAGGTGTGAGGATAAGGTTTTACTCCTTTCACTGGAAATAATACTCTCTCTCAGTTTTGGTTCTACTGAGACGTATTTGTTTGAAATGATTTTATTGGACACAGAAGGTGATCAAGGGGGTTTATAAAGGATCAATGAAGGGGTGTTAAATATCAGGGAACTTTAGGTTTGGGAGAAAACCAACAGTTTTACAATATATTCGAGGGTTCAGATTGGGGAGGCAACTCAAAGTGAAGAAAGGACACTTAAGGACACGTACATTTTATAATTATTCACACATAAGGAAGAGAGAACAATTAGACAGAAAGAGTCAATGTAAGTGTCCAAGGGTCTGTGTCTTGGATTCTCCCGTCTCCTTTGCCAAAAGGAGGGGGTGACAAAGACCGTACATCTTTAAGGAAATACTTATAATCGATAATGTCAGTAAGAGTAAATTAGGAACTTTGTTGAAACATTCAACCGTAACAAAATGGGTGAAGTACTTTCTCATTTCGTTTCGAGTGACTCCAATTCACGTCCCCAAAGATTGACTTTATGCCAAACTTGTTTTCTACCCAGTCTTAGGTGTCTGGTACGAAAAGGGTTGTGTAAGACGAGTTTTTGACCTCTTACCCTAGATTAATTTTAATTTTCGAAGACGTTTTGTTTCCTTTGATATTCGTTCCACTTTTCTGTCGGAAGCCTTACCCTCTTTTATTATCGTTTACTTCGTTGACTGTTTGTTGATTAGAGTTTTTATATGCTCGTTGAGTACGTCGAGTTAAGGTCTTTTTATTTACTGGGTTAGTTTTTTACCCGGTTTCTTGATTTGTCTGTAAAGAGGTTTTTTCTGTATGTCTACCGATTGTTTGTGTACTTTTCTACGAGTTGTAGTGAGTAATAGTCTCTTTACGTTTAGTTCTGGTGTTACTCCATGGTGAAGTGTGGTCAGTCTTACCGATGGTAGGTTTTCAGATGTTCGTTATTTACGATTTCTCCCACACCTCTGTTCCCTTGGGAGAATGTGACAACCACCCTTACGTTTGATCATGTCGGTGATACCTCTTGTCACACCTCTAAGGAATTTTTTGACCTTTATCTTGACGGATACTGGGTCATTAGGGTAACGACCCGTATGTGTGACTCCTTTGGTCTTAACTTTCTCTGTGCACATGGGGTTACAAGTAACGTCGTGACAAATATTATCGGTCCTATACCTTCGTTGGATCTACAGATAGTCGTCGACTTACCTATTCTTTCGTCACCATGTATATGTGTTACCTCATAATGAGTCGGTAATTTTTCTTATGTAAACTTAGTCAAGATTACTCCACCTACTTTGGCCTCGGATAATGTGTCTCACTTCATTCGGTCTTTCTTTTTGTGGTCATGTCATATGATTGTGTATATATAGCGTCTTCCGTCACCGTGGGGTGAGGTCATGAGAACGGACCTTTTAAGGTACCTGCCTCCTCGGACCACCCGACGTTAGATACCCCAGCGATTCCCAGCCTGTACTGATTCACTGAAGTGAAAGTGAAAAGTGAAAGTAAGTAACCTCTTCCTTTGCCGTTGGGTGAGGTAACAAGAAGACCTCTTAGGGTCCCTGCCCCCTCGGACCACCCGACGACAGATACCCCAGCGTATCTCAGCCTGTGCTGACTTCACTGAATCGTCGTTGTGTATATATACCCTAAATCTTTCTACCATTGTTATTGGGACATACGCTCTGTCGTTTTCTCTGTGTCTACATATCTTGTCTAAAACCTGGGACACCCTCTCCCTCTCCCACCCTACTAAACCCTCTTACCGTGACTTTGTACATATTATAGTACATTCTTTACTTAGCGGTCAGATCCAAGTTACGTCCTATGTCCTACGAACCCTGACCACGTGACCCAACTGGGTCTCTCTACCATACCCCTTCCTCCACCCTCTCCCCAAGTCCTAACCCTTGAGTACATGTGGGCACCGCCTAAGTACAACTATATACCGTTTTGGTTATGTCATAACATTTCATTTTATTTCATTTTAATCTTTTATTTTTTTGACCTCTTAAGTTATTCTGAGTAGTATTTTAAGTTGTCATAAAGTATAATTTTCAACAAAAGTTTTGTTTAAACAAAAGTTAACAAAAGTCCCAACGTAAAAACATAATACCCCATCCATACCTTTCTTTGACGATTCTTACTGAAAGCATCCTTCCTCTTATCAAATTCTAGAATTCTCATAAGTTTTAATTTCGTTATATTTTTTCTCGGTAGTATGATTATTATTATGAACTGAACGTTTTTTTTTTCCAAATTTTTTACACACCATCTTACTATACGAAAGACAAAATACTAAAATAGGTTGAAGTTTCAGAAGACTATAGACCTCCGTGTATACGGATATTTTATGTCTAGACTTTAGGATTTAGACCTGAGACTTCATATAATAATTTGCCTTACGATATTTGCAATGGTCGACAATGGATACGAACGTCGTTTGTCTCCACAGACTTTTACCGAAGTTCATTGAACATTTATAGTCACTCCGTTCTTTTCTTTAAACAAAGATAATGTAGTGTTACAATTTACCTAAGAGAATTAATCTAAAACGATTGATGTAAAGAGAAACCAAATAAAAACTTTCTATCGTAGGGAGACTAGTATAGACTCTACATACAGTCATACCTCCAGTCTAGCAACGTCACTCATTCTCTTCCCCGACGACGTTTCACACAGAGACTATGTCTTTCCTCAGTGACTTCTGAAGTCTCATTAAAAGTTTTTATAATTTGATAATCTCCCTTTATTAGTAGTACGTTTTTGTAATTTAAGTTTCTCTTCCAAAAATTTTTCTCTTCCTCCACTCCTTTTACTCAACGGAGAAAAGAAGGTTCTAAAGCAAAATTGAAAATCCCCTGTGAGACCCACCACGTCTCCAATTTCGCAGACGGACGTTACACCCTCTGGACCCAAGCTAGGGACCCAGTCCTTCTAGGGGACCTCTTCCTTTACCGTTGGGCGAGGTCATAAGAACGGACCTCTTAGGGTACCTGCCTCCTCGAACCACCTGATGTCAGGTACCCAGTGTTTCTCAGCCTGTGTTGGCTCACTGAAGTGAAAGTGAAAGTGAAAGACCTATATGGTAGAGTTACCTGTACTCAAACTCGTTCGAGGTCCTTAACCACTACCTGTCCTTTCGGATCACACGACGTCAGGTACCCCAACGTCTCTCAGTCTGTGTTAACTCGTTGACTTGACTTGACTTGACCTACGTTTGTGCAGACATTTGTACTGGTCACTCTTTGACGTGTAGAACTTAACCTTCGTGTAATAGGTTACCTTATGATATTTACACTGGTGTCAACAAAGGAATGTTTGATGTTTTATATCCACAGGGTTGTACCAGGTGGTTCACCGAAAATTTATAACTATTACGTTCTTTATAATTGAACCAAAATACATTAACCCGTGATAACTCTAAAAAGTTCCGAAGTCTAAAATGACGATCATTTTCGACATTCAGTTCCGGAGGAAGTAGTGGTTAAAGAAGGGGAACCTGGAGGAACGTCCGGGAACAAAGGACGTATCATTTATCAACTTTGGGTCGTATTAATTGGTTAAAATATTCTATCAAGATAGTAGTTGGATCTTATGTCCACTAGGTTTACAGAAGGGGAGAATTCCCCTTGGATACAATGTGGATAAAATTTTAGTAGTCTGTAAATACCATAGTAGGAGAGACTGAAGTAAGGGTTCTGTTCGCACCTCTCCCACCCGTCTCTCCCTTTTAAAGTGGAGAGAGGAAATTTCTCACGAAATTTTGCTTTGTAGTATAGAAGCAGTGTTCTTTCTTTTTATCTTTCTTTCTCTCTCTCCTTCCTTCTTTCCTTTGTCTTCAAGGACAGTTCTTTTGACAGGACCACTCACACTACACTCTCTTATTCTTGACAAACCCCTCTATTTCTCGTCATCAAACCCCAAATAAAACAAAACAACCGAACAAAAATCAATGACCGAAGTTTAGGGTTACTTTTAAAGTTTTGATGTACTGTAAATTGAAGTTTTTGACTTGTTTACTGGGAGTCGAAGTAAACTTCCCGTTTGTGGAAGACCATGTTACCGATCACCGGAAAGATATAGGAATACACTAAATACGGGTCCTTAGACACAAAATTATGACTCCGTGCAGATGCTGTGTGTTCACACGTGTTACAAAGACGACAGGAGAATAATTACCTAAAGTCTCCATAAAGGTAAGTCAGAGAAGTTCCAGATCACCCCCACTCCCTTACTCTCCTTTAACGACTAAGGGACTCTTTGTCTCGACCCTATATGGTAGGACTCGACCTTCTTTCTATTCGATGGGTCCTGGGTCGATTGAGTAGGTCCGTCGGGTCCTACTGTTCGCGGGCGTCGGTAGGCGTTAGAAGAAAAAAAGAAAAAAGGAGGAATTAGTTAAACATAACCGCATAATAACTAAATGTTACAGTATAATCAAAGTTCACATACCGTTTCACTTAGTCAATATATTATATGTATAGGTGAGAAAAAATATAAGAAAACGGTGTATACGGTAATGTCTTTGACACATCGCAAGTGGCACGATATGACATCCAAAAATAGCCAATAGATTAAATCTATGTCATCACACATATACAGTTAGGGTTAAAGGGTTAAATAGGGAGAGGGGGGTGGCGGGGGGTTGGAAAAGGGGGCCGTTTGTTTACAAACAAAAGATGTAGACACTGGGATACAGAATCTGTTAGCAGAACCGACTGTTGATGTCCTACCGACTTTGAGACGAAAGACACCGATCTTTTATATAAAATATAACCTTATAGGTTTTTTATCCGTAGAAAACACAAAAGATCGAAAAGAAAGTGTTAACAGTTAATAAAATACCTTATTTTGAGTCCTTATTGAGTTGTTAGGTGGTTAGTCTTAGAAAGAAATTGATAATTAAAACGTATAAATGAGAGTTTAATTTCAACTTTGAATGTGATAAGTTACGAAAACCAACGTTTGTCGTCGTCTAAAAGATTAAACTTCATTTGTCCTGAAACAATCAATCAAGGGTCTTGACAATCCTCTTGACACGAATCCGTCTTTGATTCCCAAAGGGTCCACCAAGTCACCATTCTTAGGTGGACGGTTACGTCCTCTCCGTTCTCTGTGTCCAAGATGGGGACCCAGTCCTTCTAGGGGACCTCCTCTTTTACCTTGGGTGGGGTCATAAGGACAGATTTCTTATGGAACCTGTCTCCTCGGACCGCTCGATGTCAGGCACCCCAGTGTTTTCTCAGCCTGTGGCGACTCGTGTCTATGTGTGTTCCAGTCGTTTCGGGTCGGGTGCAGGAAGACTTGAGACGAGTAGGACCCAGGAACGACGGTACGGGGGTCGGAGTGCCGGTGGCAAACCGGTGATGAGTACGTGATTGTCAGTCCCCAGTTCTCATCTTTTACCTAGACGGAGGGACACCGAAAGTGACCTCATCCCGTTCGGGACAGAACGTAGGTGGAAACGCAAGAGGGGTCTGTCTTTCCCGAGACCCGTAGGTCGTGGTGTTTAGAATTCCGAATTACTACCCATGAAGTGGTTGTATCAGAGTAAGTTGATACTGTCATTGATAATAGGGGTAAAATTTCCATTCTTCGACTCCGAGTCTATTCTAGTGAATGGGTATTCCTACTCTAGGTTCCGTGACTTGACGACAGGGTTTATAGTTTCTTTAGACTTTAATACGTATGAGATTGTTATTTACACAAACTCACATAAAAAAATAACCCGATATCAACTAAATGTTACAACACAATCTAAGTCCACATGTCCTTTCACTAAGCCAATATGTTTATGTCGTACATAAAAGGAACTTTTCACCACTAGATTTGCACTGTATCCACCATTGTGGGAATTAGTTTGTGTCCAAATTACTTTGTGGTAAAGAAGTTGTGTGACCATAGTGTCATGTACTTAGAAATTCTTCTCTAATCACGGATACGATAAAATATTCGACGTTTGTAATAAATAATTTCGATTAGATAGTTAGATAGACTTTCATACTTTCCTTATCTATGAGGATCAAATCTCATTCCTTAAATACCTAATTTCTCATCTCTTCCGAGTTAAAAAAAAAAAAAAAAAAAAAAACACGAAGAACCACCTGGGCGTCGTGTGATGACTGGAGGACACCGGTATGAAGTTTCGCGGTGGAAATTCAATTTGGGTCGAAGAAAAGTCCAGAGTTTGTCGTTGACGTCCTCTCCAGGGACTCATTGTATACAGGACACGAAGACACAGTAGCAACCGTTTCACCAACAGTAACATGACCCCACACAAGATCAAACGAGTAGAAAAAGATCGACAAATTCGACATTTCAATACAACAACTTAACTCTAGAAAGAACAAAAAATTACAGTCGTTAATGTCGATATTCTAAAGAGGAATCGTGAGTAACGAAAACGACACAAAGTATTCAAAACCATACAAAATAAAAGTAAAAATAAGTAGAGATTCATAAAATATTAAAGGAAACACTAATGAAGAAATTAGGTAACGAACAAATTCTCGTACAAAAAATTAAAGGTGTTAAAAACCTTAAGTGGTGAGAATGAAGAGGATAACTAAAGATTGAAATAGGAGAAGACTAAAAAAAAAAAAATGATCTTATTCGTGTCTAGACCAATATTTAATGAAGTCGGTCGTTCATTGTATGTAAGTCACCACATGTCCATTTACAGAGTTTTGGTCAAAAGACCCCTGTTTTCAGGGGCCAAACATGTTGAACGGTCAAACGTACCGCATTAATAAAGACAGTACCGAGTAAAGTTCAGCTGTAATGATCTGATCCTCGACCTTTCTGTACTCCTGGTAGTTGAGAACGTTCGACCAGGAGTGTGAAACGTCCAGGTTCCGGTACATACTGGGTCAAAAAGTCAAACCTAAGAAATAGGAGAACTCATTCAGGTTTGACAAAACAAAAATTCTTAAACTATGTTCTTAAAACTGTTCAAAAACTCAATAACAACTAAAAAGGTTTAAAAAAAAACGTCACTTAATATGATTCAGAGACCTGTCGTACTTCTAGGTACGTATCTGATACCATACATTCTATATGTTACTAGTTAGTAACAACTTATTTACGGACTGAAAGAAATGTGGAATTTTAAGTCACATAATATTAGTATTAATATGAGATTATTACACTTACACTTTCAGTGAGTCAGTACAGGCTGAAAGACATTGGGGTACCTAATATGTAAGGTACCTTAAGAGGTCCGGTCTTATGACCTCACCCATGGAAAGGGAAGAGGTCCCCTAGAAGGGTTGGGTCCCTAGCTTGGGTCCAGAGGACGTAACGTCCGTCTAAGAAATGATCGACCCGGTGTCACTTCGGGTTCTTATGACCTCACCCATCGGATAGGGAAGAGGTCCCCTAGAAGGGCTGGGTCCTTAGCTTGGTCCCATAGGACGTAACGTCCACCTAAGAAATGGTTGATCGAGTCAATTATTTATTATCTGTTAAAAAAATTATTTAATTAATTTTCTACTTTAGGGTGAAAGTTTGACTGACACTTTAGGTTAGACTGTTCCTCTTTCGCACCTAATTGTTAGTCTAATAGTATAGATTCCTGTAGGATCTTGTTTCCATTAGTATTTTAGGTGAACCGAAGGGAACAATAAATTATAACTCTGTTACGACGCAATAAACGTTTACGAAAAATTGTTGAATGATAAGACCTCATGAAATACTGGTTCTAAAATCCCGTAAAATTAATAAAAAAAATTAGACTTCCTATTATCGAAATGTCTTCGACACCATGTATATATGTTATCTTATAATGAGTCGGTATTTTTCCTCACGTAAACTCAGTCAAGATTACTTGACCTACTTAGATCTCGGATAATATGTCCCACTTCGTTCAGTCTTTCTTCTATTTATAACATATGTTTGTGTATATATCCCTGAGTTCTTTCTACCACGACTACTTAAATAAACGTCCTGTGGTTACCTCCCGTAAAATTAAAAAAAAAATTAAAGATAAACTTGTGTACACCATATGAAAATTTAACTCTATAGATTTAGTTTTGGGTAATGGGAGTTAAAATGGTGGAGTCTTTATAGGTTGGAAGTGAGATTTCATACTCGACCCTTGTGAGGGACGGAAAAAAATTAAATGAATGAAAAATAACTTCCTATGAACGAAATGTCTTAAAACGACAAAAGACAGTTTGGAGTTGTACTCAGTCAGTATCCATATGTATATATGGGAGAGAAAACTTGGGTGGGTAGAGGGAGAGATAGGGTGGGGAGATCCAACTATGTCTGGGGACAAACTCAAAGGACTCGGTATGTCTTTTAAGGGTAACCGATAGATAGAATGTATACCATCACATTCAAAGGTACAATGAGAAAAGTATGTAGAGTAGGAGAGGAGGGGAGAGGGGTACAGGTATTCAGATAAGAGACAGACAAAAAGGTAATAACGCGACATTTACTTAAGAAGTCATGGTAAAAAGATCTAAGGCATATACACGTAACGACGACGACGACGACGACGACGACGATTCAACGGAGTCAGCACAGACTGAGACACGTTGGGGTATCTGCCGTCGGGTGGTCCGAGGGGGTAGGGACCCTAAGAGGTCCATTCTTGTGACCTCACCCAACGGTAAAGGAAGAGGTTACGTACTTTCACTTTTCACTTTCACTTCAGCGAGTCAGTACAGGTGGACATTCACTAGGGTACCTGACGTCGGATGGTCCGAGGAAGCAGGTACCCTAAAAGGTCCGTTCTCATGGTCTCACCCAACGGTAACGGAAGTGACTAGTACCTGACATCGGATGGTCCGAGGAGACAGGTACCCCAAAACACCCGTTATCATGACCTCACCTAACGGTAAAGGAAGAGGTCACCTAGAAGGGTTGGGTCCCTAGCTTGGGTCCAGAGGGCGTAACATCCGTCTGCGAAATGACAGACCCGGTGGTCCCTTCGGCTATATACGTAATCTTATGATATAAATAGAAAGAGAAAGACTAAATGAAGTGAGACATATTAGCCAACATCCAAGTAGGTGGAGTAACCTTGTCTGAGTTTACGTAAGGAAAAACACCGACCCATTATAAGGTGACACATATATATGGTGTTGGAGAAATAGTTAAGTAGACAACTACCTGTAGGTCCAACGAAGGTACAAGATCGATAACATTTATCACGACGTTACTTGGTACCTTATGTACAAAGAGAAAGTTTAAACCAAAGGAGTCCCATATACGGATCCTCATCCTAGCGACCCAGTATACCACCAAAATAAGGATCAAAAGATTCCTTAGAGGTATGACAGAAGGTATCACCGACACAGTTAAATGTAGGGGTGGTTGTCACGTTCTCGTAAGGGAAAAGAGGTGTGGGAGAGGTCGTAAATAACAAACATCTGAAACACTACTCCCGGTAAGACTGGTCACACTCCACTATAGGGTAACATCAAAACTGAACGTAAAGAGATTATTACTCGCTACAACTCGTAGAAAAGTACACAAACAATCGGTAGACATTCAGAAGAAACCTCTTTACAGACAAATCCAGATAAATGGTGAAAAACTAAACCCAACAAACAAAAAGACCAGAACTCAACATACTCGACGAACATAATAAAACCTTTACTTAGGAAACAGTCAATAAAGTAAACGATAATAAAAGAGGGTAAGACTCCTAACAGAAAAGTGGAACGAATATCGAAGGAAACGACACGTTTTCGAAAATTCAAATTGGTCCAAGGTGAACAAATGAAAACAAAAATAGAGGTAATGAGATCCTCCACCCAGTATCTCCTAGAACGAAATACAGTAGTTCACAAGACGGAGACAGGAGGAGATTCTCAAAATATCAAAGACCAGAATGTAAATCCAGAAATTAGGTAAAATTCAAATAGAAACACATACTATAATCCTTCACAAGATTAAAGTAAGAAAATGTACAACGACAGGTCAAAAGGGTCGTGGTAAATAATTTCTCCGACAGAAGTGGGGTCACATATAAGAACGGAGTAAGCAGTTTTTATTCCATGGGTATCCACGTACCCAAATAAAGACCCGAAAGATAGAACAAGGTAACCAGATATAAAGACAAAAACACGGTCGTAGTATGACAGAACTACTGACCTCGAAACATCCTATTAGACTTCAGTCCTTCCAACTAAGGAGGTCAAGGTAAGAAGAAAGAGTTCTGACGAAACCGATAAACCCCAGAAAACACAAAGGTATACTTAACACTTTAAAAAACAAGATCAAGACACTTTTTGCGGTAACCATTAAATATCCCTAGTGTGACTTAGACATCTAACTCAAACCATCACATCGGTAAAAGTGTTAGGACTAAGAAGGATGGGTCCTTGTCCCTTATAGAGAGGTGGACAAATACAGTAGAATGTAAAGAAAGTAGTCACAGAATATTAAAAACCATATGTCAAGAAAACAGAGGAATTCATTCAAATAAGGATCTATAAATTAAGAAAACAACGTCACCACTTAGTCTAACTAAGGAATTAAAGAAAAAATAAAAAATAACGATTATATATCTTTACGTTCACTAAAGACACATAACTAAAACATAGGACGTTGAAACGATTTAAGTGACTAATCGAGATCGTTAAAAGACTATGATAGAAATTCCAAAAGGCACCTGTCATAGTTAGTAGACGTTCGTCACCCTCGAAATGAAGAAAAGACCAGACCTAACGAAAATAAAGAAAAAGAAGAGACCAACGACATCGATCCTGGAGGTCTTGATACAACTTATTATCACCACTTTCACCTGTGGGAACAGAACAAGGACTATAATCCTCCTCACGAAAGTCAAAAGTAGTAACTCTTATTACAAACGACATCCGAATAATATATACCGGAAAGACACTTCAGTTCACCCGGAATCTTTCGTAGTGATACCTGTTTCGATCACCTCCACTACCTTAAGTTCAACTCGATAAAGTTTAGGACTTTCTACTACGACACTTTCACGATGTGAGTTATACGGTCGTTTAAACCTTTTGAGTCGTCACCGGTGTCCTGACCTTTTCCAGTCAAAAGTAAGGTTAGGGTTACTTTCCGTTACGGTTTCTTACGAGTTTGATGGCGTGTTAACGTGAGTAGAGTGTACGATCATTTCATTACGAGTTTTAAGAGGTTCGGTCCGAAGTCATTATACACTTAGCACTTGAAGGACTACAAGTTCGACCAAAATCTTTTCCGTCTCCTTGGTCTCTAGTTTAACGGTTGTAGACGACCCAATACCTTTTTCGTTCTCTTAAGGTCTTTTTGTAGATAAAGACAAAATAACTGATACGGTTTCGGAAACTACACACCTAGTGTTATTTGACACCTTTTAAGACTTTCTCTACCCTTATGGTCTGGTGGACTGGACGGAGAACTCTTTAGACATACGTCCAGTCCTTCGTTGTCAATCTTGACCTGTACCTTGTTGTCTGACCAAGGTTTATCCTTTTCCTCCCGCAGTTCCGACATATAACAGTGGGACGAGTAAATTGAATATACGTCTCATGTAGTACTCTTTGCGACCTAACCTTCTTTGTGTTCGAACTTAGTTCTAACGGTCCTCTTTATAGTTATTGGAGTCTATACGACTACTGTGGTGGGAATACCGTCTTTCACTTCTCCTTGATTTTTCGGAGAACTACTTTACTTTGTCCTCTCATTTTTGCAACCGAATTTCGAGTTGTAAATCTTTTGATTCTAGTACTGTAGACCAGGGTAGTGAAGAACCGTTTATCTACCCCTTTGTCACCTTTGTCACAGTCTGAAATAAAAACCCCCGAGGTTTTAGGGACGTCTACCACTCACGTCGGTACTTTAATTTTCTGCGAATGAGGAACCTTCTTTTCAATACTGGTTGGATGTATCGTATAAGTTTTCGTCTCTGTAATGAAACGGCTGAGTCCAGGCAGATCAGTTCCGATACTAAAAAGGTCATCAGTACATACCTACACTCTCAACCTGACACTTCTTCCGACTCACGGCTTCTTAACTACGAAAACTTGACACCACAACCTCTTCTGAGAACTCTCAGGGAACCTGACGTTCCTCTAGATTGGTCAGGTAAGACTTCCTCTAGTCGGGACCCTAAAGAAACCTTCCTTACTACGATTTCGACTTTGAGGTTATGAAACCGGTGGAGTACCCTTCTCAACTGAGTAACCTTTTCAGAAACTACGACCCTCCCTAACCTCCGTCCTCCTCTTCCCCTGTTGTCTCCTACTCTACCGACCTACCGTAGTGACTGAGTTACCTGCACTTAGACTCACTTGAGGAGCTCTACCACTACTTGTCCTTCCGGACCACACGACGTTAAGTACCCCAGTGGTTCTCAGCCTGAGCTGACTCGCTGACTTGACTTGACTTGATTACAACTCTATCAAAGGAAGATGTGAATAAAAAACTTCTCAAAATTAGTATTTATCCACGACTTAAAGAGGTTTCCTAAAAAGACATAAATAACTCTAATAGTATACCAAAAATGGAAAATTAAGTAATTATACCACATAATGTAACTAACTAAACGAGTATGACTTCTTAGGAAGTTAGGGCCCTTATTTGGGTTGAACTAATACCACATACTCGAAAAACTACATAACGACTTAAGACAAACGATTTTAAAGTAACTCCTAAAAAACGTAGATACAAGTAGTGACTATAACCGGACATCGAAAGAAAAAACCCCACAACACAAACAGACCAAACCATAGTCCCACTACCACCGGAGCATCTTACTCAAACTTCGTAAGAAAGGAGACGTTAAAAAACTTTCTCAAAATCTTCTTGTCCGTAATCAAGAAGAGATTTATAAACTATCTTAAGAGGACACTTCGGTAGACCAGGACTCGAAAGCACAAAACACCTCTAAAAACTGGTGTCGAAGTTAAAGTCACGAACATTGACCCAACAAGTATTAAAGATAAAGAAGGAGTAAGTCAGAACCTTCTGACTTGAAAAGACTCTTAGACAGGTAAAGAAGGTCCAATAGGTAAAATAACAGTACATCAACAAACATTATCAGAGAATATTAGGAAACATAAAGACGTAACAAACAACATTGTCGAGGAAAAAGTAAAGATCAAAACAACTCAACTAAATAGAGAGAAAAAAAGAACTACTTAGACCGATTACCGAACAGTTAAAACAAACAGAAGAGTTTCTTGGTCTAACAAAGAAAGTAAAGAAAAAGTAAATAAAGACGAACCAAGAAATACTAAAGAAAGGAAGATGATTAAAACCCCAAAAAAAGAAGAAGAAAAAGGCCAACAAAATCCACATTTGAATCCGACAGATAAGCTACAAAAGAACAAAGAACTCTATCATAACATAACGATATTTAAAGGGAGAATCTTGACGAAAACGACGTAGGGTGTCCAAAACTCAACAGTACAAAAGTAACAGTAAATAAAGATCTTTAAAAAAAATAAAGAGAAAACTAAAGAAGTCATTGGACAACCAATAAATCTTTGTACCACAAATGAGAGGTAAACCAACACAAAAAATGTCAAAAAAAAAGGGAACATTAACTATAGATCAGAGTATCTCAACACCAACCTCTTCTACGAACTATGCTAAAGTTAAAAGAATTTAAATGACTCCAAACTAAACACTGGGTTCTACACCAGATAAGACCTCTTATAAAGTACACGTGAACTCTTCTTCCACATAAGAAGACGTAAACCTACCTTACAGGACTTTTATAGTTACTCTAGGTAGAGTAAATTACATAGTACATTCTGAACACAAAGGAATAATTAAAAGACAAAACCACTAGACAGGTGACCACACTCACCCCACAAGTTCAGAGGATGATAAAAACACAATGACAGTTAAAGAGGAAAATACAGACAATCACAAACAGAATACATAACTCCACGAGGATACAACCCAAGTATCTGTCAATGTTAACAATACAGAAGGAGAACCTGACTAGGGAACTAGTAATACATCACAGGAATGAATAGTGAACATTAGAAGAAATAAAATTCCAGATAAAACAGACTATACTCCTAGCGATGAGGTCGAAAGAAAACGAAAGGTAAACGTACCTTATATAAAAAGGTAGGAGAGTGAAAGTCAGATATATACAAAAATCCAGACTTCACCCAAACAACATCTGTCACATATATACGCAGAACAAAAACATAGGTAAGTCGGTCAGACACAGAAGCCAATCCCGTAAATTAGATAAATGTAAATTTTATTAATAGCTATATACAAAAATAACGGTAAAAGAATTAACAAGTCCCAACTTAAAAATCTAGGAAAAAGACGAGGACATAAAGAACTGATATATTCGGGGGAATTGTAAACAACATTTCAACCAAACCACCATAACTTAAGCGAATTGAAGACGAATAGACCTTTCGAAAAGTAAATAGGTAATTAAAACTTACTCTAGAAACGGTCCATATCATTAGAACCAACATCTAAAAAGGGAAAGTCATGAAATTTATATAGGACGGTAAGGGAAGACCGGACGTCTCAAAGACCACTTTCTAGTCGACAATTCACATACCCCAAAGGGAATATACAATGAACAACGAAAAGAGAACGACGAAAATTATAAGAAAGAAACACAAATCAGAAACAATCAAACTAATCATACACAGAACCACACAAAGAGGAACCCAAGTAGGACATACCCTGAGAAACACGGAAAACCTGAACTAACTGATAAAGGAAAAGGTACAACCCCTTTAAAAGTTGATATTAGTGAAGTTTTATAAAGAGTATGGGAAAGAAAAAGAGAAGAAGAAGACCCTGGGGATATTAAGTTTACAACCACGTAAACTATAACAGGGTCTCCAGAGACTCTGACAGGAGTCAAGAAAAGTAAAGAAAATGAAATAAGACGAGAAGTCTTCAATAAAGGAGGTAAAATAGAAAGTCGAGTGACTAAGTAAGAAGACGAAGTATATTAGACTATAACTAAGGAAGATCTTATAAGAATTAAAGTCATTAACACAACAAACAGAG
This sequence comes from Capra ibex, assembly GCA_006410555.1. Taxonomy (NCBI): domain Eukaryota; kingdom Metazoa; phylum Chordata; class Mammalia; order Artiodactyla; family Bovidae; genus Capra; species Capra ibex. The sequence goes on along the minus strand of SJYO01026388.1, from coordinate 57,482,962 downwards.
ACATACAAATAAGAAATTAAGAAGATCCAGAAACAACTAACTAAGAACGTAAAAGAGGTAAAACAAAAGTTCCAAAAACTAGTAGAAATGATAGTAATAAGACTCAAGAAAAAGTCCATCAAACGGATAAAAGAGAAGTAAATAAACTCAAAGACACAAAGATCAAACAAGGAAGTAAACACATCATAAAGAAACGGAAAAGTAATAAAAAAATTACATAACACAAACTCCAGAGGAAAAGGGTCCGAAGTTCTTCACAACTTAAGAAAGGAACTTCTTCCAACTTAAGAAAGAAGGAAAACCAAAGACGAGAGGATTCCAACCAGGTCACCAAACACATTCGAAGTATATCCTACTTTAAACACGACTCAAAAACAAAACAAACAAACGAACAAACGTGTCCCACGATGACTACCAACCTACTACGGTCCAGAACATAAGTTCACCGAAGGAAACACACTCAAGAGTGATAAACTATGAGGGATGCCAATCAATCAAGACACCATCAGATACCAGAACCTCAGTCTCGAAGGTGAAGTTTCCGAGTCCCGAACTAGAGATCAGTTCTTACTTCTAAGGTGTTCACTAAACAATACCGTAATTCACTCTGATTTTGTTTATAGGTTTTTACTCTTTGGTTTCTACTTGGGGTTTGTTTACCGTCAATGTTTTAGTCTGTTTATTATTAATTTTATTACCGTGTGTGTGTGTGTGTGTGTGTGTATACATATGGGTACTCGTTTCAGTTTTGTCAGGTTGTTTTTACTTCATGTCCTCTGACTGGACCTTTTGTTTCCTTCAGTTTTGAATATAGATGGTCAATTCGTGTTTCGATTGATCTCGTGTGTTTTTTTTGTTTTGATTTCGTTCCACGTTTCACCCCTTATTTCGTTACTTTTGTTTTGATTGTTTATATAACTGTCCTTTCCTTTTTTCTTTCTTATCTATACGTTTCAATTTATATCCATCTACTTCTTCTACATATATGTAAATTATAATTGACGTTCTCCTTTTCTTGTCATCCTTTCCGTTTGTTTCCTTGTTTATATCCTTTTTATATTATCCAAAATTTTTTAATTTTAATATTTTTTTCTCTTTTCTTTTTTTGTCTTCCTTTTTTTTTTTCCTTTTGAGGTGTCTTGACGTTTTCGGGTTGCATCTCCGTCTCCAAATATTGTTATTTTTTACACTGACTCTTTTTTCGAACGAATTAACTTAAAGAATCACAGTTATTTTAATTGTTGATGTTACCCCACCGTCCTCCTCCTTTCTCTTTTTCTTTTAGGTTTTCTTAGATGTCTTGTTCAGTTTTTGATTCTTATTACTTACAAAAAGAACTCAGTGACGAGAGTCCCAGGAAAGGGAGTGACCCTCAGTGTCAGGTGGAGTGGAGGGATCCTACGGGAGGTTGTGACACGACTAGAGACCTGGACGACACCTCCGTCGAGTCTAAGATTAGACCAGGATGAGAACACACAAGAACGGAGGTTAGAGGTGTCGATAGTCTTAATCACGTAAAAGAAAACACCCTCGAGAGTCACCGGAAAATATATAAGGTATCTGTGTCTCAGACGGACCAACTAACACACCTAAATTAGACGTCGAACATGTCGACCACCCTTTCAAAACCCAGAAGAAGGAATCGGTGTGACGGGGACCCAAAGTTAACACCAAAATAAAGGTGGAGACGTACCCCCAGCAGGCGACCCCAAACGAGGACTCCGACGGGACCTCCTGAACCCAAACGGGGACACTCCCGGTTCACACCTCCACCACGTCGACGAACCTAGTGTCCCCAAGACCGTCGTGATCCATGAGTCCCCCAACAGCCGATCACGTCGTCCTTTATTTCACGAGATCTTCCCATACCGTTGGTCATAACTGGTTATGTGAGGTCATAAGAACGGACCTCTTGGGGAGAGGGACTGTCTCTTCGGACCGTCCGGTGTCAGGTGTCCCAGCGTTTCTCAACTTGTGCTGGTTTCAGCACGTACGTACCTCCGTTCTTAAAAAAACGGACACCGTCGAGACGGGGTGACTCTCAACTCGTACTTGCATCGTGCCGACGAACCGAACGTCCCTGGTACCACCGCGGTTCACACGGCCCTGTGTCTGACGGGGGACGTCCTCAATACCGGGATAGTCAGAAAAGAGTCCGGAGAACATCGACCGCTAGTCTTCCGAAGAAACCGGTCAGAAAGAGACATCAAGACGGGCAAGTCCGTGAATCTCCGAGGGACCGGACCCCAGGAAGAGACAACAAGTCACGTAGTCCGTGTATCTCCCCCCGGGGGGACCGACCCCAGGATGAGAATCAGACCGTGTAGTCAGTGAATTTCCTTGTGGGACCGATCCCAGGATGAGAATCAGACCGTGTAGTCAGTGAATTTTCTTAGGGGACCCACCCCAGGATGAGACATCAAGTCCCGTAGTACACAAACGACCCGGTCGGAGAGATAACAAGTCGACGACTACGACCGCACACCCCTCTCTCTCTGATACCACTACCGAGGTAGGGGATCTACACTGAGTCGTCATGACGGAACGAAGGTATCGACGGACCGAAAGGAGGTGGCCGTAAAGGGTGGAACTAGAGGAGGGAGTGTAGGGGAGTTAGACAGAGAGACGTCAGTTGTCGTCGGGAGTTGGACCCTAACGAGGGATTTGAGGTCGAGGGTTGGTAACACGGAAGGTCCCCTGGTCGTAAGGACAGGTCCCATACATACCGACACCGTTCCTGACAGACTCAGAGTAAGGTAAATCCGACAGTGTCTAGTCGACAAAGCGAGAGTTGGAATTTCCAAAGTTGAGACTAAGTCTGTCAACAGGGCTACACCCCTAGCCTGGGGACGAAGTCAAGGGGGTGGGTGGCTCCCGTCCAGGTCAGGATGATTGTGAGGACAAAAAGGGGGATGAAGGAGGTAGTGTGGTTCAAAACGTACCAAGATATAAAAGAAAAGGTGACCAGTCCATGAGGACAGGTGAGAGTCGACCACAAGACGTACGTGAAGACACAGACTTCCACATAAGGACTACATAGACACGTCTCTCTACCTGAAGTCCAGGTGGATGAGGAGACGGTAGAACAAGAGCTGGAGGGGGCGGGAAAACAATTAAAGTTTATTTGTGTCAAGGTGGGTAGACTTTATACAAAGATGAAATAGACAAGTCATTTCACAAAATGATATACCGGTTATTGAATTTCCTACTAAAAGTTATTTTTTCTATCTAATTTGTTAGATTAAGGTCTTTTCTCGTGTAAAGAAAAAGTCTACGGTGTCCTTGTTTTTCGTGTTGACAAGCAAAATGAAGATAGTTCATTAGTCCTTTACCTTAACCCGTAACTCGAGATATCGTACACAATCTTAGGGTTTCTCTGTGGTGTTCCAGGGTGACTTGCGTCCGCGATCTCATTATCTCTTTTGACTATAACTTTGTTTGTCCTTCTCTAGGAGTATCTGGTTAAGTTTCGCCAGCTATACAAAAATGTCTCAATACTTTAGTACGTCGTAAGTCAATCTAGAGTGAAAATAAGTAGAGGTCACTTCGGTATAGGATTTGGTCTTTTAAGTAAAGATCGTTTTCTTCCTACCTTTACGATGTTTGACAACTACAAATGTAGTTTACCCACTTTGAACTTTTTAGGTGAGACCATCTGACTTTTTTACTTTATTTTTAATAAGATTGAGATGTACCTACACACGCGAACCAACGAAGTCAGTAAAGGTTAAGAAACACTGGGGTACCTGACATCGGGAGGTCTGAGGAGACAGGTTCCCTAAGAGGTACGAGAGAAGGTCCCCTAGAAGGGTTGGGTCCCTAGTTTGGACGTAGAGGACGTAACGTCCGTCTAAGAAATATGTGACTTGGTGAACCCTTCGAGATGTATTAACTGAGATTTCATGGATCCTTGTCTAACGATAACAGTTTAAAGTGTATATATACATTTGATGTGACCACAAGTAAAAGTGGTAAGACAACACTTTAATTTATTATAACATCATTGACAGTTAAGAGTTAATAAAACGGGTACACTTAATCGGTAAAACACTTAACAGTATCCTTATGAAATTAGGATCTCAGTAAAATAAGAGATTAAAAAATATACACTACTTTGTAAAAGGAGTGGTAAGTAACAATAGGAATTCTCTTATTTAATTAAATCTTTCATTAAGATTCGGACAAAGGGTTTGAAGTAAGGTTCGTTATCAATGTTCTACAAGATATTTTTTTCTCCAACGAATAGTCTATTTCAACTTATATATAACGAATACTAAGGAGAGAACCACTAAGTATTACACGGAATCTAAAATTTTAAAGACTCTTCAGACCGTCATTTCTCGGAAAAGACTGGTACCTATTAAAACACATAAAACACCGAAAAAAGGTACATTGTAAACAATTGTCAGGTACCTTATTCATAAGTGTCTGTGTAAAACCCTTTTCAAGATATTTATTTTGTTCACCCTCTATTTGATTGACTATTATTTAAGATATCGATATGAAGTTTTGGTTTGAAATATCTCATTGTCTTAGTGTGTATTGAGACCCGGGACTCCAAACAAGTTGAGTAAGGGATGAAAAAGTCTGGGAAAGACTCGTGGTACTAAGAGAAGAGGTCAAGAGGGACGTCGGGTGGGACCAGCGGACAGTGGTAACAAAATTCCTGTTTTGAGAAGCTTCAAGAAACCGAAGGTATTTTTAGTCAGGAGACAGAAATCAACCTTCAATCGACGTGAACTTTTTAATGTATGTGGATTCGTCTTGTCATATCCTTATACAGATTCTATTGATCTTCTTTTTGGATTTTTTACTAAAAAAATTACAGTAAAACCCATCGTCCCTTATATTACCAAAAACTGATTCGTTTTCGTAATCTTGATATTGATAAAAGGACATTTTGACGTAAGCGAGTTCTATGGTTTTTCGGTAACAACTTTGACCAGTTCTTTGTCTTTCCTCTCATCTTTTCAAAACTGGACAACTCAACGGTTTACGAAGAACGACTGTCGTCTTGTCGTTACCTCTATTAGAGTGAAGTCTTTTGTGACACCACCAAACTAAGAATAGATCTGAATAACACCAGGAAAACGTTATGTATGTTTATAGCTTAGTAATGTAATGAGAGGACTTTGATGTTACAAGGTACAGTCAACATAAAGTTAACTCTTTTTTCCTTCTTTTCATGAGTATGTTTCAACATGAAAACATAAAAGGGGGTGTCGTAGGTCCTTGAAAATCTGTATCCTGAATGGCTCTCTCGTTAGGGGTTCAAGTATCACTTTAATACAAATTACAAATAGAGTAAGTGATCTTACCCGAGAAGGACTCCCTTTCACGTTACAGATAACGAGTAGACACACAGGAGTCTGGACCCGTCACGGTCGTGAATCTTACTTCGTTATTTTAGTCACACCTTCAACCCTCTCCTTCGTTCCTCCCTCCCTCCCTTCTTCACCTCCCTCCTTCTTTCTCTCTTTCCTTCCTCCCTAGAAAGACTCCAAGTCGATATAAGGGTCTCACTGATACCTACGGAACAGAAGATCACCGGGGTATCCAAACAAATCCTACATTACACACCAGTACTTTACCTTCTATTAATCCTCTAGTAATTGGGTGTATCCGTAATATACTACTGTGATAAAGACACACATGACATAAGATTAGTCAGAAATATTGACATGTGAGTATAAAAGTCTCTTCCTTTTTATCTGTCAAGAATATACGTTACCTGAGGAAGGCCTAAAATATGGACTTATCTCAGTGTACCAATATACTCAATATACCAGTATACCAATATACTTCTCTCTTTACTCTACTCGTTACAACTTTAAACCATAAAAACACAACAAGTATCCGTTGATTCTTTAATTATAAACTGTACTACTAATAATGTCTTTGGAGTAATACCAGAATTATTAGTACTGTAAGAATTCCAGTATGTTCGAGAAATGACCTGGTGAGACCCACAAAGGACAGTCAATCGTAAGTCGATTGTTCCACTAAATTTTTAATTATAAACTAATAGTCCCTTCTTCCTTTTTATTTCCCTTAGACCAGTGAAAGGGAGAGAAAGTACGTTTGGTATTGATCCAATGGGTTGTCTCGATGTCGCATATAAAGGACGCTAAATCGATTTAGATGTTTGACTCTAACTCCTCTGCTGGACTGTCCTATGTTCCGTCGTTCGTAAATTCATAGTAATTGAATGTCCGAACGACGTGCTCTAGTGACTGAATAAGAGTGTCTTGGTGTCTCGTGTCTTTGATATTGACAAAAGGACGAGACTAGTTAAACTTCGTTCTTTTTAGTGTTTAATTGTATAAAAATAATAATACGACCCGTCTCGTATTTTTTTATCACGACGAAGTTGTTTTGCCTTTTCCTGAGTCCATAACAGCATAAAGAAAAGACTCGATCTAAACTTGCCCCGGTAAGGTAGACTAACATTAAGGACATCCATTCGTCTACCAGTCCGTTGTGTGGTTCTTAATATTATTAGATACACCCTACAAAGATTCTGTACTCAATTACGAAAGTTTGGGTATTTCGAACCTTAAAATACCTCTACTTGGTGTAATATCTGGGTGTACGTTCGTACGCGAGTAGTTTTGACGGAGTTGACTTAGTTGTCGAGTCGAGTAAACGTGGAGGACTGGAAGACCTTGACTGGACACTCTACGTAGGAGTCTCGTTAAAGAAGGAAAATTCCTGACTGTAATTCAACGATTCTATCGTACGTAAAAATGCTACAAATCTAAACACAATGTAGACATTCAACGGTACTATCATACATAAAAGTACTACAAGTCTAAAGAATTAGATTTTGTTTGTACCCTTTATTCCATTTGACTTGACGGTTTTGGTTCTTCAAAACTAATATTAGGTAACGGAGGAATTCCCCCGAAGGGGCTACCGAGTCGGCCATTTCATAGGCGGACGTTAACTACTTTGTGTCCTCCACCTCCAAGGTAGGGACCCAACCCTTATAGGGGACCTCCCCCTTTTACAGTTGGGTGAGGTCATAGCAACGGACTTTTTAGGGTACCTGTCTTTTCGGACCGTCCGATATCAGGTTTCCCAGTGTTTCTCAGTCTGACTCGTTAATTCGTGCGTACGGAGGGACTCTACGATCCCCTGTGATGGTCTCTACTGATCCTTTCTCTATCGTACCCCTCATTTACCCTTTTAAGTGTTATACAACTGGGAAGTAATCGGTGTCAAAGGCTTAGGTGTCTTAAGTTGGTTGACGACTACTTTTTATAAACCCTTTTTTAAGGTCTTTAAGGTTTTTCGTTATGAACTTAAACGGTGTGACCGTTGTGAAACGTATCGTACATATAACATAATCCATAGTATCATTAGATCTTTACTAAATTTCATAAGTCTTCCACACGTGTCGAATGTACATTTATGGTACGGTAAAATATATTCCCCTAACTCGTAGTACTAGACAAACAAATAAAAACCGGTATGGAACTCCGTACGTCCTAGAATCAAGGGACTGGTTTCTAGTTTGAGCTCGGCGACGTCGTCTTCGGGTCTAAGAATTGGTGACCTGACGGTCCCTTCACGGAACTCGTAGTACCAAAACTACAGGTCCTCCCAGGACTGGTTAGGGGAGTACCTATGACTCTAACTGACATCATTTGACTAGGGATACCTAATATGTTTTGATTGACTCTCAGTCAAAACCTCGTCACTTTTGTTCCGGATCAGACCTTAGGTTTTACGAGCCACACTCAGTACTGAGTCTGTGAATGTTCAGTTGTCGTAATTCGTCAATAAATTGGAGAGAGACGGAGTCAAAGGAATAGCGAGTTTGTCCCTATTGTTATGGATGGCGTGTCGTGTCAACACTTCATTGGACACAATTCACGGACCTTGAGTCGTGTGTCGGTTACTTACAGAAGGTACAAAGAAAGAAGAATATAAAAAGAGAAAAATCATTACTATAAAAATAAAAATTTCATAAATACCGAAAGTCACGTGAAGATGTGTCGAAAAGAATTAGGTAGAGTGTCGTTTCATACTATATTCGTAATTAAAACAGAGTATATACTCTTTTGTTCGAGTAAGATCTTACGTCCAATAAAATGAAGATCAGGACACGATTAGTGAGATCTTACCTATAACCCTATCGACTTTAGTATACTCCTTTTTCCAGTTTTGTCACTCGTCTAAGATTCTGGTTTTATATTATTAGATTCCTAAAATCTCTAATAAGTTGTTTATCTGTTTTTTTCAGTAGTGATGGATCCACTGTAAATAAAGTACAAAATAATTATACCAAACCAGATGTCCTGTGATCTTTATTTATTATGGATTAATTCTTAATATTTCTGAAGGACCACCGGGTCACCAATTTGAAAACGGACAGGTGTGTCCCCTGTTTCCAAACTAAGGACCAGGTCCTTCTAAGGTGTACGGAGCCTCGTTGATTCGGACACGTAGTGTTGATAACTTTGAATATGTGAGATCTCGGTCGTTCAGTGCTGAGGACTCGGACACAGGACTTTGATGACTTCGGACCCGTGGATCACGACGATGAGACGTTGGTCTCTCCGGTGGCGTTGTTCTTCAGACACGTGGCGTTGCTTCTCATCGGGGGTGAACGACGATGATCTCTTTCGGGTGTGCGTCGCTGTTTCTGGGTCATGTCGGTTTTTATTTGTTTATGTAAAAAAAAGTTAATATCTTGTGTATTATATCCTAATTCCTCCCAAAACCTCTCGATACTTTACTAAGTAAATTTTTTAGATAAGAACAAACGTCTTTGGATACCCATCATATGTGTATATTTGAATATTCTATCAATAATTCAAGAACAAAAAGTTTCAATTACATTTTATCAAATCGTTGAATTTTTTATCATTTCATTAAGTATCATCCTTGTGATGGAACCTTTATAAACCCCCCACGAACAGATCAAAAGTAAAATAATGACGTTAATTATGTGTGTACTAGTGAATAAAAAGTCAGTGATTCAGTACACGTTAAGAAACACTGGGGTACCTGACATCGTGTGGTCCGAAGAGACAGGAGGTGACAGAGGACCTCAAACGAGTTTAAGAACAAGTAATTCAACCATTACAATAAGTTGGTAGAGTAGGAGACAGCAGGGGGAGAGGAGGACAGAGGTTAGAAAGGGTCGTAGTCCCAGAAAAGATTACTCAACCGAGAAACGTAGTCCACCGGTTTCATAACTCGAAGTCGAATTCAGGAAGGTTACTTATAAGTCCCAATTAAAGGAAAACCTAACTGACGAAATTAGAGAAACTACAGTTCCCTGAGAATTCTCGGAAGAAGTTTGGTGTCAAGCTTCCGTAGCTAAGAAATCGTGAGTCGGAAGAAGTACCAGGTTGAGAGTGTAGACATGTACCGATGACCTTTTTGGTATCGAAACTGATATACCTGGAAACAACCGTTTCACTACAAAGACGAAAAATTATGTGACAGATCCAAACAGTATCGAAAGGAAGGTTTCTCGGTCTTAGAAAATTAAAGTATTGACGTCAATGACAAGTGTCACTAAATGAATGTTCTGGGTCGTCAGAGAAGGAAGTTAATCCTGTTGAGGAGAGTCAAGGTTCCGGGGAGTGGTCTGACCGACTTCGGGGACAACGTTGATGATGTAGTGTCAAATTAGAGTGACGTGGTTGTCACGAAGGGATCGAGGGACTGGTCATAACTAAGAACTTCGAGAATGGTCAATTTGTGACGGGTATTTAGAGATAAAGTCTCGAGAAAGGTCCCCTGGGTTGGTTTCTGTCAACCAGTGTCTTTACTAGGATCCTTAGTCTGGGATTGAACCCTAAACCCTCTATTCAACAGACGACCGGTCGACAATTACTCCTGGGGTGTTTCCCACCATGTACCTCGTGACTATGACTTTTCATCGTGTAGCACCTTCAGTTGACCCCACTTGACTTGTCCTATTGCACTTACTTGCCCTATTGTACTTCCTGTCATGTGTCCGAGTCCGTCGACTCTCCAAGGTACCTGTCGTAGCGATAACACACGCGTACGATTCAATGAAGTCAGCACAGGTTGAGAAACGTCGGGATACCTGACATTGGGCGGTTCAAGGAGACAGGTACCCTAAGAGGTCCGTTCTTATGACCTCACCCAACGGTACGGGAGGAAATCCCCTAGAAAGGTTGGGTCCCTAGCTTGAGGGTAGAGGACTTCGAGGACGTGACGTCCGTTAAAAAAAAAAAAAAATTAGTGACTCGGAAGACCCCTTCGGGTAATAGTCCTGATACCTTATCCCTTTTGGACTAATTAGGTCCCTCCCCTGACTGAAGTGACGTCTTCACTGACTCAAGTTCATCCGAAAGTTTCTAACAACCTACTAGGTACCCCTACATTCCCGAAAGTGATCTTGGAACAAATGAGTCACTCGATAGTTTGGTGGAAGAGTTATTACTCTTCCTTCTACGTGGAGGTGAGCAACCCAACTACAGACATCTTTGTCAGTCCACTAAAGGAAAGCCTACTTCTAAAATTGGAGGCAAACTTGTGATCTTACACCCGAGGTGATATTGTCCCTGAAAGGAACAACACAGTGACGACGCAGAGGTCGAGGATTTTGTCACGAGTCATGAATCTTCCACCGTGAGTTATTTATACCCAACTTATCAACTTATTTACGAAGTTTCCTTTATGAGGATTAACCTCAAGGATATAAGTATGGTACTGTACTTACTATTTACACTCGTATCCGAGTTTCCCTCACCCTCTCTTCGTTACTCGTTTCTCGGGTATCGTTGAGTGGATGAAATAAGATGAACATACCCAGTCATTCGTACCCTCCGTTTGTTCATTACGGATACCTTACTTTTAGACTAACCCTGACTGATTTCTACGTGAAGACTTAGTTTGGCATTGGTACACGACAATTCATAAAAGTCTCACTCTCGTTAACAGAACAAAACTGTATTTGACCAACACGCACATACGAGTCAACGAAGTTAGGACAGGTTGAGAAACCCTGGGGTACTTGGTATCCGGTGGTCCGAGGAGACAGGTACCCTCGAAGGGGTGAGTCCCTATTTTGGACGTAGAGGTCGTAACGTTTCTCTAAGAAATGACGACTCGGTGGCCCCTTCGTGGTTTGATCAGTGATTCGGAACAAAAATTAAAGACTTAAAAAAGTTTACCTTGTTATAACCACGATAGAAACTGACCTTACATTTGGTCGATACTTTGGGTTTACTGAAGGTCAGGAACGAAAGTCTGGACCCGGGGACCTCCTCAGGACTGAGAACTGACTTTGTATTTACCGTCTACACCAGGAAGAGAGTTCGTGACATAACTCCGACTCTGATGTCGACTCTCCTCGTGAACTCTAGTGAGTAGAGAAGATTTAGAAAGACACGACGAGTCTTGGCTTTTAGTTAAACTACATCTTCGTCATTCACTAGGGTATAACTCCTCCGGACATGTCCACTCAGGCGCGGGAGCCGACGACGACGACGACGGCGACGACGATACAGAGAAGTCAGCACAGGTTGAGACACGCTGGGGTGCCTGACGTCGGATGGTCCGAGGGGGCAGGGACCCTAAAAGGTCCGTTCTCATGACCTCACCCCATGGTAACGCGGGAGACAGTCCCAGTATTTGGTCCTATAACGCATAAGTATGTGTTTCTGGTCGCCCTGTGGGTCTGAGTTCGCGCACCCTTTGTCGCTGTAGGTCACCGACCGGCCCCGTATGGGCTACCCGCCACGTGTGACTCACGTTTTGTACCCCAAGTGAGAAATGAGGTCTCCGACTGAAGACGAAAACAGAAAAGTTCGGAGGGTTGGCAGACTCTAAGGTTCTTCCAATACTAAAGTTTGGTTGGTCCAAGATTGGTTATTATAAGTAGGAGGGTGTATAAGATCCAAAAAAACGAAAGTCTTAGTCGAGAGTAGAGAGGGATCTCAACGTTACAGAATTTGACGTAGTATTTTTACTTATTTACGAGTTGGGAACTCTTTTACATTTTAAGATTCTAATGTAAAAAAGAAACAAAACTTTTATTTATTCGAAACAGTAATTAAGTTGTTTATAAAAAAAACACGTGGATGATCCACGGTTCGGTACTCATGTTCTCCTTAGGAAAGGGAGAACTCCTTCTGTCTGTCATTACATGTGTTTGTATATGTGTGTGTGCATACCTCTAGGGTATTACAGACCGGCACCATTTACGATTTTTCTTTTTACTTTGTTCTATTCGTGTATCTAAAACTGTCCTCTTAACGACGATAAAAACGTAACACCAGTATGTTCTAGAGAGACTCCTGTAAAATCGACTTTGTACTTAATTTCCCAGTCTAGTACATATATAGTTCCCTTCATATCAAGTTTGTATCTTTTTCCGTTTATGATTTTTCCTCGGTAACACGCTTTAGATATGTGTCTTTTTTTAATTTTACCACAGTCACAACTATTTTCATTAATATATACTTTCGTTAAAATTAAGACAAAAATTTCTACTTTCGGAGACTCGGATTCGAGTTGAAAACATAAAATATGTCCTCTCATGTTGTCAATTAATGTCAGTTAGAAACTTAGGATTAAGTTTCGGTTAAGTCTGGGTTTCATTTTGTGACAGTATATTATTGTTTACGGTGATAAATTTTAGTAATAAAGTTCCATCTCCGTTTCTCAGTCCTTTCACCTCTCAGTGTACGAAGTAAGTCAGAGAATGACTTTGACTCAAATTGAGTGTTATATTGAGTCTGGAGGGTCCCGAGGGTCGTGGTCGATTGCCACAAAATGTGTGTGTACGCGCGCGCGCGCGTGTGTGTGTGTGTGTGTGTGTGTCTCACCTCGTTCGAAAAATACAAGTAATATCATAAACTGTTTCATACTATTTCTATGAAGCCCTTTCTATGAAAAAAGAAAAATAAAGGAGAAAGACTCCATATTAAATGTGAATAGACCTGAAGGGACCACCGAGTCGACCATTTCTTAGGAGGACGTTACGTCCTCTGGACCCAAACTAGGGACCCAACCCTTCTAGGGGACCTCTTCCCTTACCGATGGATGAGGCCATAAAACCGGACCTCTTAAGGTACCTGACATATCAAGTACCCAACGTTTCTCAGTCTATGTTGACTCTCTTAAAGTGAAGTGAATGTGAATAGAATTTCCCATGTCGAACGACTTAAAAATGTGTAAACTCAAAAAAAAATGTAAACATTTTGAAATTGGTGGTGACTCTAGTTCTATATTTTGGAAGAGTCGAGGAGTCTACAGAAACAGGGGAAGATCGAATGGGGGTTTTCCATTGGTCATAAAAATAAGGAGAGTAATATATGAATAAATCGGTCAACAAAATTGAAGAATTTAGTGTATCGTACACGAGAAAAACGTAGGTCTAAGAAGACAAGTTGTTAGTGGACACTCCAAGTAATTATTCCGACGCACATCGACATTAGGTAAAAATTTTAGTGGCAACAGATTATAAGGTAACATACCTATACCATGTCAAATATACAAGATAACGATTGTTTGAAACCCTAATAAAGAACAAAACACCCCAATCATACTTGTTTAGATTGTAATAACATGTACGTAAACCCACTTTTGTTCGTAAGTTGAAACAACTCAAAGATAGATGCTAATTTTAGTGACTAAGTCTTTGACCCGGTCGATGGATTAAACGTTCCGAGTTACGTTTTACTCTTGCGTTTCGGAGAATAAGTTTTTCATCTCTTTGTACGATAATTTCTATGATGTTACATTTCAAAAAAGGAAAAAGGGTTCAGAGAGAGTTGAATAGTACCACAAGAAAACAAACGATGAATCATTCATTTTTTTAATTTTACGAATGTAAAACTGTATATAAAATGATAAATGGAAATATAACCCGTTACCGACAAAATTCACGTTTATAATTTCGTAAATTCGACGTCTGTCCTAGTGACTTTATCGTGTTAAGTAAAAAGTATCGAACATGTACGTATGTGTAGAGTAAGAATTGTCTTGTCACTTACACGAAGGACCTTGATTCCATTTATAAAAACGAAACGAAGAACCATGTACGGGTTGTGAAAGATGGGAACCAAATGACAACTCTTTCGTTCTAGTTTTCCTTTTTCTTGATATCCAACGGGATAGAAAGGAAAGGAAGGTACATTAGTAACGATCGTATACGCAAACAGATTACGTTCTTTTATTGTACTCATCCATTCTTATACTATCTTAAGAAACAAAGACACAAAGAATTTTATCGTAACACAAGAAAGAAAAGTTACGTTCTAGACCAAGATCGTCTGGACCCCGAAGAGTCCCGACAGTCGTAGGGGGTGAATAGAACATAAAGAAACTCGAAGTAATTTGAGGGTCCGTGACCCCAAGGTGTTCTTATGACACTAGTATCCACTCACGAGAGGTGCCCCATGGTTCCTTGTCGTGTCTGCGTGTTTGATATGAAGGGAGGGACGAGTCCCGGCACGGGTCGTGGTCTCCAGGGGTTGGAAGAACCGTAGTCCCTAACTAAGGACTTTCTGTTAGAAAGATGTGTGACCCCCACCTCCTACTAAACTCCTACTAGGCGTATTCCTCGAGCGTTGGTTCTAGGGAGCGTTCGAGTCAAGTGTCACCCCAAACTCGAGGATCGTCTTAGATTACGGAAAGGGACTACCGGACACGACAACTCTTCAGATAATAAATAAAACTATAGAAGAAAACCGAAGAGACTATCGAGTCAACCATTTCTTAGACAGACGTCACGCCCTCTGTGGTCAAGCTAAGGACCTAGCCCTTCTAGACGACCTCTTCCCTATCCAATGGGTGAGGTCATAAGAACCCGAAGGGAACACCAAGTCCACCATTTCTTAGACGGACGTTATGCCCTCTGGACCCAAACTAAGGACCCAAACCTTCTAGGGGACCTCTTCCCTTTCCGATGTGTGAGGTCAAAAGACCGGATCTCTTAAGGTACCTGTCAGGTACCCCAGTGTTTCTCAGGCTGCACTGACTCTCTGAAAGTGAAAGTGAGAACACTTCTTGGACATTTTTGGAAACGCGTGAAATGTCACCTACCAGACAGAAAAAGTGTCGGTATACGTCCACGATAAGTATAAAAGACGTAAGAAAACTACATACATAAATGACGATCATAGAAGACGGGACATGAATGGTAAAGTAAGAGAATTGTCACAAAAAAAAAAAATAGTATTCAGTGTTATAGAAACACATTCAACAAGTCAAAACAAGAAGAAGTTCTAATAGAACCGATAAGATCCGGGAAACTTTATTTTTGAGACTTTACTGGAGACACGATTAGACGACGACGACGACGACGATTCAGTGAAGTCAGCACAGGCTAAGACACGCTGGGGTATCTACCCGTCGGGTGATCCGAGGAGACAGGGACCCTAAGAGGTCCGTTCTTGTGACCTCACCCAACGGTAAAGGAAGAGGTTACGTACTTTCACTTTTCACTTTCACTTCAGTGAGTCAACACGGGCTGAGATCGTAAAAGTTTTCAGAAGTCTAAATTTAAGGAATTTAATGGGTCGTCTCCCATGATATGATGTTGCTTCTTTTCGGTCAGATTTAGACCTAAACCTCCTTTCTCCAAATAATTACAACACGAAAACAGAAAGGTATAGTCTTTTCTTAAAAATCGAAGTAAAACGTATCAGACCGATTAATCATACGGATCGTCTACGTTGATGGTCGAGTTAATAATATGGTTGTCAACGTAACTCTTGCAAAAACTACTAGTACTTACTTTCCAGTAAGTTGTAAACGTTCCTAAAAGTAGAAGGAATAATGGTGGTAAGAAATACCATGACTGACTTCATTGAAAACACCGAAAAATATTTGAGAAGGTCTTCAGTGACAAAGACAATTCTCATACCAAAGGTAAAAAGTTGGAGTTTTATCTTTTCTACTGGTTTTTTGAATAATATTTAGGAAATCAATTTTCACAAGAAACCCTGTTTATATACCGTAGTGTTATCCATCTCAGATTTTATACTATGTTTACTTGAATAAATGTTTTACTTTTGTCTGAGTGTCTGTATCTTTTGTTTGAATACCAATGTTTTCCTCTTTCTCCTACCCCCTCCCTATTTAATCCTCTAACCCTAATCATCTATGTTTAATAATATATATTTTATCTATTTGTTGTTCGAGGATGATAGATATATCGTATCCTTTGACAGAACATTATTTGATACAACCTTTTCTTATACTTTTTCTTATATATAGGGGAAACAGTAAATAGTTTACAGATATTTACGCCCTGAGATATGGAACAAAATGATTCGAAGTGAAATAACAAGAAACTTTTATAACGTAAAAATGTCTAACTTCGACACACCGTTGGAGCAAAACTCGTTCGGTAAAAAAGTCGTGGTAAACGAGTAAAGAAGAGAGACACAGTTTAAAACCATTAAGATCGTTATAGTCTGACCAAGTAGTAATAATATAAACAATACCACTAGACACTAGTCACTATAAACTATAATAGTGACATTAACAAAACCCCTCGGTACTCAACGTGGGTATATTTTAAATTAGTTATTTACAGACATAAGACTGACGAGGTGGTTAGTGACAAGATGACTCCCATTTTATACTGGTTTGTCCTAACATACGTTGTCTCTTTAGTAAGCACTTTTCAGTTAGTTACGTCGTTTGAAATGACATCAGAATAAAATTCTTTAACAGTGTCGGTGGAAGTTGTTGGTGGTGGGATTAGTCAGTAGTCGGTAGTTCTGACTCTTTTCTGGGAGTTGGTCGTTTTACTAATACTGAGTGACTTCTGAGTCTACTACCAATCGTTAAAAGTCGTTAATTCATAAAAAAATTTTCCAAACATGTATCGAAGGGAGTACCGGTCTACCATTTCTTAAACGGACATTGTATCCTCTAGGTCCAAGTCAGGGACCCAACCCTGTTAGGGGACCTTTTTCCGTACCAATGGATTAGGTCGTAAGAATGGACCTTTTAAGGTACCTGTTTCCTCGGACCGTCCGAGATCTCCCGAGTCCGAAGTCATCGACACGGTGAACGGTCAAATCAACAAAGGGTGGTACACCCTAGAACGGTCTATTCCCTAGTTTAAACATGGAGGATGTAATCGTCTACCTAAGAAATGGTAACTCGGTGGTCTCTTCGGGAATTTTACCAATTAATAAAACGAAAAAATTACACCATAACCACTTTTTTAACTGTTTATAGTCACTCTTCTTATCTCTAAACCTTTATCTGGTTATATATATACCAGTTATCTGAAAGTCCTTTTACCATTTTCGTCAAGTCACACATGGTTTTTAGAAAAATCGTTTAGACAAAAATCGGTTTGTCTTGTAGAATACTCCTTTTCTTAATTAGAGATGAAAAAGGAGTATAATTCGTGTTTTTTTATTGAATGTTACATAAATTAATGTTTTAGAAACAAGTTTATGTGTTTATAAAGAATCCATCTTGTAGTTTTGTGTTACTATTTCTCTTTTTTTTACTTTTTGATCTGATTGTTTTAAACTTTGAAAACGAGAACGTCTGTAGTAAAATTTTTAATTTTCCAAAGTACTTGACCTTCTTTTATAAACGTTGTTTATACGGACTGTTTTTCGAATATAGGTCTTATGTATTTTTTGAGGACGTTAAAGTATTCTGTATTGGGTTTACAGGTAGTTGTCCTCCTACCTATTCAGTCTATTTCATAAGTATGTTACCTTACAGTCCCTTTGTCACGAGGTACTTATAAAAGTGTAAAGACCTGTCAAACAGAAGTTTGTTTTAACCGTGTGGTATCTTGTAAAGAAGAAGAGGTCTGAGTGTCACGAGGAGTGTAATGTTCCCACAATCTGGACCTCGGTATACAAGGGTAAGTTTCCTATTATTTTGAATAGAGGGGGTCTCGGTTTAATAACGTCCGGTTCCATCCCTGAATGGGGAAAAGGGAAGGACTCTGTTAGACAAACGAAAGGGTTCACAAACAAGTGTAACCCTTCTATTCCCAAAAAAGGGGAAAAAGTCTTTCCATCCGTCGTCAATCACTTTCACTTCAGTAATTCGGTACATATTAGATAAACTTGAAGGTCTGAGTATTAGATCCTGAAGGATAGGAGAAAGAGTACGTATCCTATAGATGGACCGAGAGTAGTGTGGTGGAGTCTTCTCTCACTTCTTATCTCGTACCTTTTGCCTACGTCAATACGATAGACACCAGGAAGGGACCACCGAGTCATCATTTTTTTAGACGGACGGTTACGTCCTCTACGTGTCCCAAACTAGGGACACAGCCCTTCTAGGGGACCTCTTCCTTTGTCGTTCGGTGAGATCATAAGAACGGACTCTTTATGGTTCCTGTCTCCTCGGACCGTCCGATGTCAGGTACCCCAGCTGTTTCTCAACCTGTCCTGAATCGTTGATTTACTGTTTGTTGTCATTACCATTAAGACTAGAGACGGCATCTTTGAAAAACGAAAACCGTGTCTTTACTTGTTTACGTCTATAATTTTCGAATAGTACCTTGTGAAGGATCGTTACTTTTTTCCTAATTTTAATGACTATGTACAATATTGTACTTACTTGGAGTTTCTGTAATACACCTTGTTTTCTTCTGTGTACGTTTTTTTTTTTTTTTCATGTATGATAGACCAAGGTAATTATCCTTCCCGTTCTTCTCATTTTTGATTAGTTTACAACCCTGAAGGGACCGTCAGGTCACCAATTCTTAGACGGACAGTTACATTCCCTGTTCCCAAGTTAGGGACCAGTCCCTTAATTCTAGGGTACATGGAGTTCCGTTGATTCGGGTACGTGGTGAGAGGTCTCGGACATGAGGTGTTACTTCTAGAACACACGGTGTTGGTTCTGGGTTACGTAGGTTGGTTTATTAAAAAAAATTGGATTATTTTATCATTGCCTTCAGTGTTATCACTGATACAATCTCCCTACACTTTCCTCGTACACCCTTAAAAGAGACATGAACCATTGTATCAACACATAGGTACTTTTTAAATTCACTTAAAAAACATGGAATAAAATGTATATAATACTGAATTATTTTCTTCAACAAAAAAAAAAATTCAGAGGTGGTCAACAAAACACCCTCAACCTTTCACTAAGATTTTAAATAAACCTTTAGGTTTACCCTATTTCTTGTCGGTCCCATGAACTTATTCTTGTTTCATCTTCCTGAACGAAATGATCGTTTTTCTATTATTTTCATCACACCTTAATCGTGTCATTATCTGTTTATGTGATTGTCTTGTTCTCATACCAGATATTTGTTTGGGTAAACACCTACTCTCAAATACTTCTTAAGATTCTTTTTCTACTAAAAAATCATTTATCACGACCCAGTCGAACTGAAAATTTGTTAATTTGAACTTAGGAATGAAGTGTAGTATATATTTTTAGTTAAGGTCCACCTAGTATTAAACTTTACACTTTTTAATTTGTTTTTTTCTAAAGTCCTCTAGAATCTTCTTATAACAGTACTGGAACCTATTGTCAAAAATTTCTCCTGTCTTGTTTTTGTTTGGTAATTTCTTGTTTGACCATTTAATCTAAACTAATGTAAATTCTTAAAGAAAACAATGAGAGTTCTCACTTTTCCGTTCGGTGTTCTCCCTTTTATAAACGTTGTATATATTGTCTTTCTCCACAGTACAAATCTTCTACATTGTTTAAGGAAGTTTTGTTAATTTTTACTTTAATTTTCTCTGTACTAAATTGTCTTTTTTTTTAACTTTTCTTGAATTCGTCTAGGTACTGTGTTCTTGATCATACATAATAGGTTCACCGATTATTTGAACGGTTTTTCAAGAATTGTAGTAATTAGTAGTCTTTTTGCCTTTACTTTTGGTATTAGTGTATTGAGATGTATACAATATTTTACCGTTTTAATACTTCGGACTTTTATAGTTTATAATCTTTCTTACACCTTTTTCTTGAGAGTAATAGGACTGTCCCTACACTTAACACATGTAAGAAGTTGATGAAGTCTTTAGTTAAAACCATCATTCAATGAATTCAATGACTTCAACTTTAATCCAGACAGAATAGGTCGTTAATGTAAAGACCCATACATAAACCGTCTTTATACACGTAGGTTCGTTCTCTGTGTATGTTCTTACAAGTTTTGTCATGATAACGATTATCAGGACTTGGTCTTTGTTAGATTTACGGTAGTTTTTATCTTACTTATTTAGATAGTACTGTAATCAAGTCTAGTCAAATCAGCGAGTCAGCACAGACTGAGAAACGCTGGGGTACTTAGCGTCGTGTGGTTCGGAGGGGTACAGGTAGTGGTTGAGGGCTTCAAGTGAGTTTGAGTCCAGGTAGCTCAGTCACTACGGTAGGTCGGTAGAGTAAGAGACAGTAGGGGAAGAGGCGGACGGGGTTTAGGGAGGGTCGTAGTCCCAGAAAAGATTACTCAGTTGAAAAGTGTACTCCATCGATTTATTTCATGACCTCAAAGTCGAAGTCGTAGTCAGGAAGGTTTCTTGTGGGTCCTGACTAGAGGAAATCCTACCTACCTTGACCAACCTAGAAGAACGTCAGGTTCCCTGAGAGTTCTCAGAAGAGGTTATGGTGTCAAGGTTTCGTAGTTAAGACACCACGAGTCGAAAGAAGTGTCAGGTTGAGAGTGTAGGTATGTACTGATGATCTTTTTGGTATCGGAACTGATGTGCCTGGAAACAACCGTTTCATTATAGAGATGAAAAGTTATATGATAGTACCGTATCCGTAGGTTATTTTTTGAAGAGTCGTACTGTCATGTCGATTCCGTCATTGTGTCTATTGAGAGTATCAGATCACAACTTGCTCTCTTCTGTCTTATGTGGGACACACTAAACCCCTTCTTCTCTTTCCAATCCTCTCCCCAAAGATAGTCCAATCTTGACAAGGTAAAGGACTTAATTCACTACGAATGGTTACGAAAGTGAAACATTAAGTGACTCGATATTGTATCCTGACCTTTTCTAGTCAAAAGTAAGGTTAGGGTCTCTTTCGGTTACGGTTTCTTACAAGTTTGATGACGTGTTGACGTGAGTAGAGTGTGTGATCTCTTCATTACGAGTTTTAAAAGGTTCGTTCCGAAGTTCTTGTACTTGGTACCTTAAGATCTACAAGTTCGACCAAAATCTATTCCGTCTCCTTATTCTCTAGTTTAACGGTTGTATCTTTTTCGTTCTGTCAAGGTCTTTTTGTAGATGAAGACGAAATAACTGATACGGTCCCGGAAACTGACACACCTAGTGTTGTTTGACATCTTTTGAGAATTTCTCTACCCTTATGGTCTAGTGGAATGGACGGAGGACTCTTTAGACATACGTCCAGTTCTTCGTTGTTAATCTTGACCTGTACCTTGTTGTCAGAACAAGGTTTAACCCTTTCCCCATGTAGATCCGACATATAACAGTGGGACGAATAAATTGAAGATACGTCTTATGTAGTACATTTTACGACCCGACCTACTTCGTGTTTGGCCTCAGTTCTAAAGTTCCTCTTTATAGTTATTGGAGTCCATACGTCTACTGTGGTGGGAATACCGTCTTTCACTTCTTCTTGATGTCTCGGACGACTACTTCCACTTTCTCCTCTCACTTTTCAACCGGACTCTTTTACCGTTATCCTTGTATATATAGTTATTGATGAAATTTACATTTACCTGATTTACAAGGTTGGTTTCCTGTGTCTGATCGACTTACCTATGTTTTTGTTCTGCGCATATATGTGACAGATGTTGTTTGGGTGAAGTCTGGATTTCTGTGTATATCTGACTTTCACTCTCCTACCTTTTTATATAAGGTACGTTTACCCTTCGTTTTCTTTCGACCTCATCACTAGGAGTATAGTCTGTTTTATCTGGAATTTTATTTCTAATGTTCACTATTCCTTCCTGTGATGTATTACTAGTTCCCTAGTTAGGTTCTCCTTCTGTATTGTTAACATTGATAGATACATGGGTTGTATCCTCGTGGAGTTACGTATTCTGTTTGTGATTGTCTGTATTTTCCTCTTTAACTGTCATTGTGTTATTATCATCCTCTGAAGTTGTGGGGTGAGTGTGGTCACCTGTCTAGTGGTTTCGTCTTTTAAGTATTCCTTTGTGTTCAGAATGTACTATGTAATCTACTCTACCTAGAGTAACTATAAAAGTCCTGTAAGGTAGGTTTACGTCTTCTTATGTGGAAGAAGAGTTCACGTGTACCTTGTAAGAGGTCCTATCTGGTGTAGAACCCAGTGTTTGGTTTGGAGTCATTTAAATTCTTTTAACTTTAGCATAGTTCGTAGAAGAGACTGCTGTTGAGATACTCTGATCTATAGTCAATGTTCTTTTTTTGACATTTTTTGTGTTGGTTTACCTCTAATTTGTTGTGTGAAGATCTATTAGTTGTCCAATGACTTCTTTAGTTTTCCCTTTAGTTTTTTAAAGTTCTTTGTTTACTGTTACTTTTGTACTGTTGAGTTTTGGATACCCTACGTCGCTTTCGTCAAGATTCTCCCTTCAAATATCGTTATGTTATGATGGAGTTCTTTGTTCTTTTATAACTTATCTGTTGGATTGAAATGTGAACCTTTTACTTCCCTTTTTTAATCTTCCTTTCTTTAGTATTTCTAGACTCGTCTTTATTTACTTTTTTTTACTTTCTTTTTTATCATTTCTAATTATTTTGACTTTCGACCAAGAAACTCTTCTATTTGTTTCAACTGTTTGGAAATCGGTCTGAGTAGTTCTTTTTTTCTTTCTTCTTAGTTGAGTTGTTTTAATCTTTACTTTTTCTTCTCCAACGTTGTCTGTTACGTCTTTATGTTTCCTAATATTCCTTGATAATGTTTGTTGATATACCGTTATTTTACCTATTGGACCTTCTTTACCTGTCTAAGAATCTTTTCAAGTTAGAAGGTTCTGACTTACTCCTTCTTTATCTTTAATACTTGTTGGGTTAATGTTCGTGACTTTAAGTTCGACACCAGTTTTTAGAGGGTTTTTTGTTTTCGAGTCCTGGTCTACCGAAGTGTCCTCTTAAGATAGTTTGTAAGTCTCTTGATTACGGATAGGAAGATTTTGAGAAAGTTTTTTAACGTCTCCTTCCTTGTAAAGGTTTGAGTAAGATACTCCGGTGGTAGTGGGACTATGGTTTTGGTCTGTTTCTGTTGTGTGTTTTTTTCTTTTGATGTCCGGTTATAGTGGTTACTTGTATCTACGTTTTTGAGAGTAGTTTTAAAATCGTTTGTCTTAAGTCGTTGTGTAGTCTTTCGAGTATGTGGTACTAATTCAACCCAAATAAGGTCTCAACGTTCTTAAGAAGTTATATGTGTTTAGTTAGTTACACCATGTGGTATAATTGTTTAACTTTCTATTTTTGGTTTACTATTAGAGTTATTTATGTCTTTTTAGGAAACTGTTTTAAGTCGTGGGTAAATACTACTTTTGAGAAGTTTTTTACCCGTATCTTCCTTTGATGGAGTTGTACCATTGCCGGTATATTCTAGTCGGGTGTCGTTTGTAATAAGAGTTACCACTTTTTGACTTTCGTGAGGGGGATTCAAGTTCTTGTTCTGTTCCCACAGGTGAAAGTGGTGATAATAAGTTGTATGAAGACCTTCAGGATCAATGTCGTTGGTCTCTTCTTTCACTTTATTTTCCTTAGGTGTAGCCTTTTTTTCTTCATTTCGAGAGTGACGAATGTCTACTATGACATGTACCTTTTAGGATTTCTATCATAGTCTTTTAATGATCTCGATTAATCACTTAAATCGTTTCAAAGTCCTATGTTTTAGTTATGTGTCTTTAGTGAACGTGCAGATAGTTGATCGTTACTTTTTAGTCTTTCTCTTTAATTCCTTAGTTAGGCTAAGTGGTGATGTTGTTTTTCTTATAGGTCCTTATTTGAATGGATTCCTCTGTTTTCTTGACATATGGTTTTTAATATTCTGTAACTACTTTCTTTAGGTTCTACTGTATTTGTCTACCCTCTCTATAAGGTAGAAGGACTCATCCTTCTTAGTTATAACACTTTTACTGACATGAGGGTTTGCGTTAGATGTCTAAGTTACACTAGGGATAGTTTAATGGTTACCGTAAGAAGTGTCTTGATCTTGTTTTTTAAAGTGTTAAGTATACCTTTGTGTTTTCTGGGGTTTATCGGTTTCGTCAGGACTCTTTCTTCTTACCTTGACCTCCTTAGTTGGAAGGACTAAAGCCTAATATGACGTTTCGAGGTCAGTAGTTCTGTCATACCACGGTCGTGTTTTTGTCTTTATATTTGGTTACCTTGTTCTATCTTTCGGGTCTTTATTTGGGTACGTGGATACCCATGGAATAAAAACTGTTTACTCCGTTCTTATATATGACCCCATTTCTGTCGGAGAAGTTATTTACCACGACCCTTTTGACCTGTCGTTGTATATTTTCTTACTTTAATCTTGTGAAGGATTGTGGTATATGTTTCTATTTGAGTTTTACCTAATGTCCTGATTTCCATTCTGGTCTTTGATATTTTCAGAATCTCCTCGTGTGTCCGTCTTTTAAGTTACTGTATTTAGTTTCGTTCTAGGGGATACTGGGTGGAGGACCTCATTACCTTATTTTTTGTTTTCACCTCGGACTAATTTGAATTTTCGAAAACATGTCGTTTCCTTTGATATTCGTTCCACTTTTCTGTTAGGAGTCTTACCCTACTTTCTTATTGGTTACTTTGTTGACTGTTTCCTAAGTAAAGATTTTATGTGTCCGTCGAGTATGTTGAGTTCTGGTCTTTTTGTATGTTGGGTTAGTTTTTCACCCTTTATCTGGATTTGTCTGTAAAGAGGTTTCTTCTATATGTCTACCGATTGTTTGTGTACTTTTCTACGAGTTGTAGTGAGTAATGATCTCTTTACGTTTAGTTTTGATGTTACCTTATAGTAGAGTGTGTTCAGTCTTATCGGTGGTAGTTTTTTAGATACTTGTTATTTAAGACCTGTCCTACACCTCTTTTCCCTAACGAGAACGTGACAACAACCCTTACATTTGACTATGTCGGTGATACCTTCTGCGATACCTCTAAGGAATCTTTTGATCCTTATTTTGGTGGTATACTGGGTCACTAGGGTGAGGATCCGTATATGGGACTCCTTTGGTTTTAACTTTCTCTATGTACATAGGGTAACAAGTAACGTCGTGATAAATGTTATCGATCTTGTACCTTCATTGGACCTACAGGTAACTTTCTACTTGCCTATTTCTTTAGCACCATGTATATGTGTTACCTTATAATGAATCGGTATTTTTCCTTACGTAGACTCAGTCAAGATTACTCCACCTACTTGGATCTCGGATAATATGTCTCATTTCATTCAGTCTTTCTCCTTCTATTTATAATATAAGATTACGTATATATGTCTTAGATCTTTTTACCACGACTTCTCAAATAAACGTCCTGTCGTCACCTCTTTGTCTGTATCTCTTGTCTGAATACTTGTACGTCTCTCTCCTCTCCCACTCTACGTACTTCTCTCACTGTACCTTTGAATGTAATGGTACACATCTTTTCTTTCGGTTACCCTTAAAAGACACACAGAGTCCTTTGTGTTTGTCCCCGAGACATTGTTGGTTCTTACCACCCTACCCCTCCCTCTACCCTCCCTCCAAGTTTTCCCTGTCCTATATACACATGGATACCCACTAAGTGCAACCACAAACTGTCTTTTGTTGTTTTAAGACATTTCATTAATAGGAAGTTAATTTTTTATTTATTTAAGTGTTATATATATATTTCCTGTTTTTCAACCGAATTTTGAGTTATAACTTTTTTGGTACTAGTACCGTAGGTCAGGGTGGGGAAGTTCCGTTTATCTACCTCTTTGTTTCCTTTGTGACTGTCCGAAATAAAACCCCCCGAGGTTTTAATGACGTCTACCACTGACGTCAGTACTTTAATTTTCTGTGAACGAGGAACCTTCTTTTCAACACTGGTTGGATCTGTCATATAATTTTCCGTCTCTGTAATGTAATGGCTGTCTCCAGGTAGATCAGTTCCGGTACCAAAAAGGTCATCAGTACGTACCTATACTCTCAACCTGATATTTTTTTCGACTCGCGACTTCTTAACTACAAGAACTTGACACCACGACCTCTTCTGAGAACTCTCAGGGAATCTGACGGTCCTCTAGTTTGGTCGGTTAGGATTTCCTTTAGTCAGAACTTATAAGTAACCTTCCTGACTACGACTTCGACTTTGAGGTTATGAAACCGGTAGACTACGTTTCTTGACTGAGGAACCTTTTCCGGGACTATAACCCTTTCTAACTTCCGTTCTCCTCTTTCCCTACTGTCTCCTATTCTACCAACCTACTGTAGTGGCTGAGTTATCTGTGCGCAAACTCATTCGAGGTCTTCAACCACTACCTGTTCCTTCGGACCGCACGACGTCAGGTACCCCAGCGTTTCTCAGTCTGTACTGACTCGTTGACTTAACTTGACTTGACTCGACATTGTTGTAAACACGTAAAAGACATACGTATAATCTGAAGTGTTAATGTTTTGTAAAAATTTTCGTACATGGTGAAGAGTTTCCCCGAAGGGGTTACCGAGTCACCATTTCTTGGGTGTTCCTTGTGTCCTCTGTATCCTCTGTACCTAAGTTAGGGACCTAGTCCTTCTAGGGGACCTCCACCTTTACCGTTGGGTGAAGTCATAAGAACGGACCTCTTAGGGTACCTGTCTCTCCGGACCTTCCGATATCAGATACCCCAATGTTCTCAGTCTGTACTGAATCGCTGACTTGTGTGCCCTGTGTTATGGTGAAGGGTTTTATTTTTGACTTCGTAACTCCCTTCTAAACTATTCTAGGGTATCCTAAACTTTATAATCTATATTAAACCTAAATTCGTTTGTCGTATGGTTTTTAATGATCACCGGGGTATATCGGTGTCTCATCAAGTAAGTTAGTTACTTCTCTCGTACCGTCTCATCGGATTTTCCTGACATCTTTAGGAGATTTATGACCTACGAATAATAAAGGGGTCTTGAGAGGAAAAGACGGTGATGGGGGTTGGGAAAAGTCTCTTGAAATAGAACGGTGGGAAGTACAAGACTAACGGTGGACAGGGGGATTATAAGTCCACATGAGGACCTCGTCATTGGAATAATGTAAGACTAGGACGGGACAAGTACGAACCCACAGGTCCTTACCGTAGAGAAGGGTGAGTGTCCCATCAAATACGATTCCTTTAGTTGAGTACGACGTAAAAGTATTTAATTATTCTTATGTAGAATGATACACGTGATAAAGTGTCAAATGGGGAGTATACATACACTAAGTAAAACAATGCATAATTATATTCTCCGTATTTCCTTCAGTAATTTTATGTCGGAAACCTTAACGTAATTGGTCCTAAGTCTAGGAACAAGACAGGGAAATTCATTTGGTAGACATGTTCGGACAAACGAGGACAACATTGAGCCCCATTGTATTGACTGAGTATCTTAACAAAATTCCTGATTTCTTTCGTCGTTTATATCTTTAAAATCAACCATGGACCGACTGTTATTCTTGTGTCATTGAAGTCTACTACTACTACTATAATAGGGACCTTTGACAAATCCTCAATTTGACCTTACCCCTTTTAAATATGATGGACAAACACCATAATTACAGGTCCGACCCTACCCTTCCTAACCAAATACTGGAAAGACTTGTCTTTCGGGTCTTTGAGTATGTAGTCCAAAGTGTCTTGATTCTAGGGTCACACTATTCAGTCCCGTTCTTCTTAACATTACAAACTCCTCTTCTTTTTACAACTAGACTTACACAACTCAGTAAAGTTTTTAGACACCTTCCTATATGATCTTAAATAAAGTTGGACTCTCCGAATCTGACCCTCCCTGAGTCTGACAGAGAATGACTTCAAGTGTTATCACTCTTCTACCATCTTAAATTTCCATGATTCCTTTGCGGGATTCCACTTAAGGTCCAGTGTCGACAGTGTGAGTAGGACGTTTTCGGTATCCGTTGGACTCCTGTCTTTACACTCACACAAGTGTCCATACTCTGATAGTTTAAGACTGAATGACAGACTAGTCACGTGTCCTCTTCGACTCCTCCTTCCCACTCTCCCTCCCTCCGTTCCCGTGTGTCTTCTACCAACCGAGGGTTTGTTCCCCGTGGGTGAATACTCACCTTTCCTGATGTCTAGAGTCCATGCAAGGGGTAAGGACGAAGGATCTTCCTCCTTTGTTATTTGACAAGGACGAGTTCAATTCTTCACAATCCTCTGATATCTAGTGTCCCTTGATATGAGTTATAAGACACTATTTGGTATTACCCTTTCTTATACTTTTTGTTATATATACATATTGACTTAGTGAGACGACTGTCGTCTTTAATTGTGTTGTAACATTTAGTCGATACGTAGTTAAACAAATTTTTCCCTCCCCAACGCTCTGTCCCTCCCTTCCAATATATATAAACGGAGTCGGGAAAATCCCCGTACTTGTTAAGTGTGACCTTGGTTTGGTGTGTGTTCAGAATTCCAAGTCTATGGTTTTTACTAGTTGAGTTTTATGAAGACACCGTTTATATGTAGTACAAATTGGGTGGTCTTAATTTCATTATTACAACCACGTTCTGATTAAAAATTACCTTTATATCAACTAAATGTTATAACACAATTAAAGTCTATCTCTTTTTTTTACCGAGTCAATATACATGTGTATAAAAATCTAATAAAAGGTATATCCAATGATGTTCTATAACTTATATCAAGGGACACGAGATGCTATTCAGAAACGACAAATAGACAAAATATATGTCATCAAACATAAACAGTTAGAGTAAGAGTAAATAGGTAGGGAGTAAGGGAAGGGGGAAACCATTGGTACAATCAAAAATACAGATATTCAGACAAAGACAAAACATATATATAAGTAAACGTAATATCAAATCTGAGATGTATATTCACTATCGTGTATAAACAAAAACAGAAATGAATGAATCATTTATAAGAGATTCGAGTAGGTACAACAACGTTTACCGTTATCAAGTAAGAAACGATACCGACTCACTGTGAAATCTCACACACACACATAAATTTTAGGTCTTTCCCTGAATTGACGAAATCACTTTCTTCACTTTCAGTAAGTGAACACAGACTGAGAAACGCTGGGCTCGTGATATATGTCAGGTACCTTAAGAGGTCCGGTCTTATGACCTCACCCGTCGGAAAGGGAAGAAGTCCCCTAAAAGGGTTGGGTCCCTAGCTTGGGTCCAGAGGTCGTGAATCCCGTCTAAGAAATGGTCGACTCGGTGTTCCCTTCGGGAAATTTTAAGATACCTTAGAACAGAGTAGCTTAGAAGGAGGTTAAGAAGTCAAAAACAAAAAACAAAACAAAACAAAAAAATGAAATAAAATGAAATGTCATGACATAACCAAAACGGTATGTAACTGTACTTGGGTGGTGCCCACATGTACGATAAACTCTTCACCATAAAACACGTGAGGTGAGGTCATGAGAACGGACCTCTTAGGGTACTTGCCTCCTCGAACCACCCGACGTCGGGGTACCCCATCGCTTCTCAACCCGTCCTGACTCGCTGAAGTGAAAGTGAAAGGTGAAAGTACGTGACCACTTCCTTTACCGGTGGGTGAGGTCACAAGAACGGACCTCTTAGGGTCCCTGCCGTCTCGGACCACCCGACGGCAGATACCCCACCGTGTCTCAGCCTGTGCTGACTTCGCGGCGGCGTCGTCGTCGTCGTCGCAACGCACAATGCGCAAATCAGGGATTCAGTACACCCAGAGAAAACGTTGGGGTACC
Source organism: Capra ibex (assembly GCA_006410555.1). Taxonomy (NCBI): domain Eukaryota; kingdom Metazoa; phylum Chordata; class Mammalia; order Artiodactyla; family Bovidae; genus Capra; species Capra ibex. Next base: position 57,453,189 of record SJYO01026388.1, on the reverse strand, counting down.
TGACGTCGGGTGGTCCGAGGAGACAGGTACCCCTAGAGATCCGTTCTTATGACCTCACTCAACGGTACGGAGGAGGTCCCCTAGAAGGCTGGGTCCCTAGTTTGGGCGCAAAGATCAAAGGACGTAACCGTCCACCCAAGAAATAGTGATCACGATGGACCCTTCGGGTGACTATTGTAATTCGGGAAAAATTTTACAACAGGAAGGATTTGAGAATGGTTTAGTTACTCAGGTCAGTCCTTTTGTCTTTTGTGTGACAAACGAAATTGTCTTTCTTAAGCTATGCTCCTTGAAAAATTTGTCAGCCCTCCCTTAAAAAGGGACGTCATCACTGGAGGAACTTGAAAGGGTCACCGTGTCGCCATTGCTTGGACGGACGTCCCGCTCTCCACCCAAGGTAGAGATCCACCCCTTCTAGGGCACCTCTTCCTTTACCGTTGGGGAGGTCATAAGAACTGACCTTTTAAGGTGCCTGTCTCCTCGGACCACCCGATGTCAGGTACCTCAACGTTTTCTCTTCCTGTGCTGAATCTCTGCTTTGTTGTCATTTTCACTGGAGCAATAAACCCTCCGTCTTTCAGTGCCTAAGAGCCTCGACGCTCGGGCTGCCCGAACCTCCTCTTCAGCCTGTGAGGGGGACCGCGACCGTGGGTCGGGGCCGAGGCCGCCCTGCGCCCACCCCGAGGCGGCGTCGAGGCGGAGGGGCCCGTGGGTCGGCTAACCTCGCGCCGCGAGTCGGACTCGGGCCCGGGTCCCACGCCTCCCCTCTGCCGCGAGAGTCGCGGGCGCCGGTCTCCCCCGCAGGGTGCGACTGCCCATGGACGTTTCTACACTGGGTCGGGGCCGCGGGTACACGCGGGGGCCTGGGAGTCGCTCCCACCGCCGGTCTCCTCGGGGCCGTGGGCCGGAGGAACGGGACGACAAGGACGACGACTACCGGCGCGGCTGCCCTGCCCGTCCATCCTCATAGGCCTAAAACGAAAGTCCGCGCGTCTCGTCCTCCTCGCGTCCAGGCGCGCCCCTCGGCCCCTCGGGCCCTCGGGCCCCTTCTTTGCGGCGACGGAGCGCGCGCGACTCTTGAATGAGTGTGAACACCGCTCCCACCGCCCACTGCCACCTCCGTCCAACTGCCATCAGCGGGGCTCGCCTGGGCGTCCACTATTGCACGCCAGCCGCTCTCACGGGAACGTGTAACGTGAAGGTCGGGGTGGGGGGCGGGGGCAGCGTCCGACAGCGGTGGGGGCGGCGCCGGGGTGCCTGGTCGGCGGGAAGATGTCCCTCGTAGGGTCCCTTCCTCCGCTACGGACTCGAAATTTTTAGGTTTGCCCCTTCTCGACCCGAGCGTCCCCTGCCCTCGATCTTTCCCCGTTGCAAAGATTTCATTCTAGGGAAAGGACCCGTTCAGCAAAAAAAGGGGGAAACGTCAAAACTGGTGCATGTAGATTCACGGGAAACTAAAAAGCCTTCACTGTGTTGAAACTTGACTAGACACTATGTCCCAAAAAAACCAAAACAAAAATTCGAAATTGTCGACGTTCGGTCATTTAGTCTTACTAAGTAATTGACTAAAGACAAAAGGAAGACGTAAAGACCATATGCTCTTTTTCTTACAAAAATTTCGTTCCATGGACCCTAGGAGAGAAAAATTTTTGAAAGTTCGTTGTCTCGCACTTTATGACATAAAACACGTCTAAACCAGGTCCGGAGATACAAAAATTGGGTCTTGACTTATTACTGACACTTACGTCCTTCAACAGGTACTTTGACACCACAGGAATCATTAGTTTCTTGTTCAACGTTTTCAAGTTATATTAATGTTTCCATCCTTTGCGCACGTATATCTAGAACCTCTCTAAAAACCTGTTATCTGTAATACGTGTTTTTCGAAGAGAAAGAGAAGATTTAGAACTTCAATGGTCTTCACCAGTAAGAAAAGAGAACACTATTTATAGGGATTCATTCGACTTACTCTTCTCTGACGAGGACTGAATCGGTCTTTGACTCGAAATTGATTGACTGTCCTTAAATCAACAAAGATAAAGATTAGTTTCTTTATTTCGAACGAGGAACTAACCTAACCCTCCGACTGTTATCTTTCATTATTATAAGAACCGAAGCTTCGTTTTAATCCCCTTTTTTGTTTCTTTGAGAGAGGACTGGGTCCATGAAAGAACCGAGTAGAATTTTGTAAAGACAGAAGAAGACCCGGAGGTCCGTGTGACTCTCGACTACCCTCTTAGTCCACTCTTCCATGTACACAAATACACCTATCTCTCGATAGGGCAGAACAACCAAGGTGGTGGTATAGACAACTGGGTACACTTGAAAGATTCTTAATATACTGTAACGGTGTAAGGTCATCATTTACGAAATTATAAAGTTTTTAAAACCGTGTTTTTAAACTTCAGTGCGTTGAGACACTAACCTAGTCCGCATGATGTTATGGTTTGGAGGTTTCTCTTTCTTTTTTTTTAAAGTTACACCGTAGTCGTAAAATCCTTTCAAGAACCATAAAGTAAAGTCCATTTGAAAATTTCCTTAGGCCTTGCAGACATGGTATGGGTGTTCCGTCCTCCCTGTGTTTGAGCTGAGATAGTTGAGAGGTCCCTGTCTTCAAAGTGATCCTTCAAGTAGTAATACCAAACCGTCAGACCAAAACAACCGGATTAGGGGACAGAATAAGCAGTGACGTCTATTTCTTAGGACCAGTCGTATTATAATTACTCGTAAATTTCGGTCATTGTCTCTCACCCTCCTCTACTGGACGGTTTCAGTGCATAGAGGAGAGGAGTTTAGGAATTCTTTGAAGGTGACGACTATCTTAGTAAGATTTAAGAGGACACACCAGAATACACTGGGGGAGGACGGACAGAGAAGTCGGAGTGAGTGTGGTGAATTAAGGATGATAACACCTGAAAAAGGACAAGGATCTCGTTTGCTTTGAAAACGCAGTGTCCTTGAAGTATGAACGTTAAGGAACACGACCTTACGAGGTCGGCTGAGACAGAGACCGAGTGAGGACAAGTCTGAACTGTAGAGTGGAGGCCACACGGAGGGAGTTCTTCTCGAAGGGTTTTAGGGGTTTCTCCTCCTTTTTTTATCTCAAATAACACAGATACTTGTTTCCTCGGTCGAGATCCAAACCTCGAAAGCTTATACCAGATTTATAATTTTATAGAGACGAACAATCTTGATTATACGATATAAATTGTGTCGTTCCCATAAACAACTTCACAAAGAAGAAACTATATTTGTGTCGTCATAGTCCATAAAATAAAGTACCTCTTCAATAAAATTCTATAAAAAGTGTGTGTGTTTACTAAGGTCACTTGATTAATTTAAAAAAAGTAACGAAAGAAGAAAAATCGAAAATTAAAACTCGATTATACTCTGAATGTCTTTTCGAGATCTTTATTAACTCGAGAGTAATTGGGGGAGTGGGACAAAAAGAATTAAAATTCTAGACTTGGTATGTCCCAAGTCTTGGCACTTTGATTGTAACTACATTGTGACAAGTCGAAGGTTCCACCGAGTCACCATCTCTTAGGCGGACGGTTACGTTCTCTGAACCCAAGCTTGGGACACAACCCTTCTAGGGGACAACTTCCTTTACCGTTGGGTGAGGTCATAAACAGACCCTTTAGGGTACTTGTCTCCTCGGAACACCCGATGTCCGGTGTCTTAGGGTCTCAGTCTTTGTTAAATCGTCGACTTGTTGTCACATTGTGATCAGTGATTTGATGTCTGAAACAAAGTCAAAGTGGGAAAAAAGGGTGATTGACGAAAACACAAGGTCCTAGAGGTAATAGAAATCAACGACACAGAGGAAGAAGAGGAGGTCAGACACTGTCAAGGAGTCGAAGACAACCGAAAGTACAGGACTGTGAAATCCTCAGGACCAGTGGAAAGGGAGTCTGAACAGGGAGTCGTACCCAAGTAAACTCTAAAGGAGTAATCTCACTCTAATAAGGGAAACCCGTTATTATGGTGTCTTTACCGCAATAGAAATGGTCGGGTAGGATAGTTTCCCAAATACTATAGTTACGTAGAAGAAGGACTACTACAATTGGAACTAGTAAACCAAATCCACCACAGATATCCCAAAAAGTGACATCTCAAGGATAAAAGTGAAAAACTAATTATTTATAGATCACCTCTTCCTTTACCGTTGGGTGAGGTCACAAGAACGGACCTCTTAGGGTCCCTGCCACCTCGGACCACCCGACGACAGATACCCCAGCGTGTCTCAGTCTGTGCTGACTTGACTGAACCGTCGTCGTCGTCGTCACCCTTCTATAACACTCTACCTCGTTCATAGGACAAAGAGGAGTTTGAATGCGGGTGATTAAAATTATAAGTAGTTACCTATGACCTACGTCATTGACAATACGAATCACCACTAAAAATTTAAAGTGAGAAAGGAAGAGTTAAATAACTTAACCTTAAGATTACGTCCCTTCTCGGAAACGAAGATGAAGTACATAAATAAATCAAAGAATGTATATAATTATACCTAAGTATTTACAAATAACAAACTCAATATTAGGTTATGATAATAATAAATCATAATTAAAATAACGAGTTTAAAAGACCGAAACCGGTAGTTTTCGAGAAAATCAAACCAAGGACGTACGAAACCGGGGCAAGAAAGGACTCGTAAAGTAATGAAACATCGTAGTGTTTTATAAAGTTTAAGTAGAGCATAAAAGGGAAGGGGTCCAGACTTACCCGAAGGGTCCACCACGATCACCATTTCTTGGGCGGACGGTCACGTCTTCTGTATTCTCTGTGACCAAACCAGGGGCCCAACCCTTCTAAGGGGACCTCCTCCCGTATCGTTAGGTGAGGCCATAAGAACGGACTTCTTCGGGTGCCTGTCTCTTCGGACCACCCGATGGCAGGTATCCCAGTGTGTCTCAAGCCTGTGCTGACTTCACTGAATCGTGCGTCCGTACTTCCCGACTTAGTCGGTGAAAGGATTCCTCGAGATCAAGGAAGAGGACCTCTTATTCTAGATCTTTGGTTTTAGAGCAACAGTCCACACGAGTAACGATGACCTTACAACAAAGATCCGGGAGAAATTTTTTTTTTTTTTTTTTGACTGACCGCTACAATTTTAATTTATAAAGAAGACGAAATAAAAGTCTTAAGAAAAACTATGTCTTTTGATCCGAACTTTTCTGGAATTTTAGGGTAGGTTGACGAAGAGAACACTTAGAGAAGACGTCGTATTGAAGGTATTGAGACGACAACTTCGTGGAGGGTAGTATCCTTTGAGTGACGGACTGTGGGTTCAGTGATACAGGACAGCAACGTCTGAAGGTCGATGGCCCTACAAGAAGACACATTACTCGACTCTAGCACTAGAGAAAGGAGAAAAGGGTAACAGAGAGAGTCTCAACCAGGAGTGAGACTCACCTAGTTCAACATGTCTTGTTCGACGAGTCGAGTAACTGACGTTGGTAGTGTAAGGGAGACAGAAGAAAGTAGAGTCGATTGGTGGAGGGGTCAATGTAGTACGGTCCAGGGAGAGAGAAGACCAGAAAAGACATCCACACACAAGACCTAACAGGTATTCGAGAGTCCACCTAGCACTACTCTACCGAGTAGACGGTGTAAAATTTGTGATGGGGACCGTACAACCAGGAATTCACTAAATCGTAGCCCAAGAACCACTTGTGTCCAGAGATTACGGATTTTCAATGGGAGGGAAAAATAGAAGTAATAGAAGAGGATACTCTGTGTCTGGAACTGGGGAGTAAATTTGAGTCTTAAAGTATATTTGTATTAAAGTAGAACGTCTCCGTCAAAAGAAAGAGAAGTGAAGAATCTAATACCTCTTACCCTTTATACCGTATTACAAAACCGATCTCGACCACTTTAGACACTACTACCTGAATTACTACTACCTTACGTTAATTACTCTGAAAAGACCTTTCCTTTAAAAATGACTAATGTTTATAATAGATAAGTTTTAGTCAAGATAAAAAGTTACGTCACGAGTGACGTAACGTGCACCTCTACGGTTTTACTGAAGGCGAGTTGAAAAGGTTAGTGAAATACGCGCCGAAGTAGTTTACGGTCGAGGTGGAGGTCCGTGTCTCTTACTGTATGGAGAGAAGGTGTCCAAACAGTCCTTCAAAAGGAACGTGTAGAACACAGACTCGTACATACGGAAAGTAGGTCGGAGGACTTTAAAGGCAAAGTATGTTAATGTGAACATAAAACCATCATACTCTATAAAACCGTTCACATAGGAGAATCAATTTCGAAGACAAATGTAAGGAAGGGAGTAAATTTAAAGGAGGAAAAGTTACAACGTCTAAAAAAAAAAAAGAGGATGTAGTTAGGGAAGGAGACGTGAAAGTCCATTGAACCGCCGGGAATTTCGTAAGTAACAAGAGTATTTATTTGTAATACAAGTAAAAACTCCTGTCTACACTCGTTGTCTACGGCTGATATAATGAAAAGATCCCGACGGTATTGTTTCATGGAGTCTGACCCACCGAATCTAGTCATATTTAAATGATAGAGTGTCGAGACCTTCGATCTTGACTTTTGCCATCCTCTCGTAGACAAGGTGCGGACAGAGGATCGTAGACCACCAACGACCGTTAGGAACCGTAAGGAATCGGAAACTCGTGGTGAGGTCAGGAGAGACGGAAGGGTGTCACGAGGAAAACAGAGAAGTGTATTAGAAGGGAGACACGTACAGAGAGAAACGTAGGTTTAAAAGGTAAAAATATTCCTATGGTCAGTACAACCTAACCTCGGGTGGGATTACTCCATGACCTCCAACCCTAACGTTGTATGAGGAAAGTTGTATGTAAATATTGTGGTTGGTATGGGAGTTCCCCGAAGGGTCCACCGAGTCACCATTTCTTAAGTGGACGTTGCGTCCTCTGGGCCCAAGTTAGAGACCCGCTCCTTCTAGGAGACCTCCTCCTTTACGGTTGGGTGAGGTCATAAGTACGGACCTTTTAAGGTACCTGTCTCATCGGACCGTCCGATGTCAGGTACCCCAAACGTTTCTCAACCTGTACTGACTCGTTGACTCGTCCGTGTGTGGTATGGGAGTTTCTGAACCTCCAATCACTCGTCCTGGGTACTCGAACCGAGGATTTCACTTCTTTTCGACGGATACATCAAGAGGAGTTGTATAAATAATTAGATACAGGTGACGGTTTACCTTTGAAAACGTCTCCAGAGTGTAGACTTTCGGAGGGAACTCTTACATTTCCCGTCTCTACTCAGAAGAGAATGTGAAAGACATCGTACTTGTATTCTCTCTCGGTGACAAAATATTATGTACGTTTGTGCCTTAGTATTACTACATACTGACTTTGATTATATTACAAATACGGTTAATAGAATTAAAAATTTTTTCTCTTTGTAGTTACCTACACATAATTCTACTACCTCAATTTTAAAGAAGTCGTCTCCCCAAGTGAGAAAAGGTTGGGGATGGAGGACGGAGGTAAAGAGACACCCCCGTGAAAGGACGTTTTAGAACGAGGTTGTACCTGGTAAAAGTACGAATTCCGATTAATGAGTACACTAAGGTTCAGTCGGAGGGAGGAGGTAAAATGTAATTTTACATATACAAATTTTCCAAGAGATTTAATAGATGATTTACGAAATACAACAATAAAAAATTCAACTGATTACCAACCAAATCATGTTTTATCTTGTCGTATACATGGAATCCTCATATATTGAATCCCCTTACTCCATAAACTCGACTAGTCTACATTGCTTTTTCTTAGTCGAAGAATGGGGGTGTGTAAGTAAAACTCAAAAGTATTCAATTTGATATTGAACTACGTTACACTAAAAATTTATTGGAAGAAAACTCATAAAAGTAAATAAGTAAGTGGATGAGTCTCAGTAAGTAAGGATGTAAAGTCCTTGACAAGATTCATAACTTAACTTGTTCTTTCGTTCTTGCGAAAGAAACATCTCGAAAATTAGAGTCTACTAATGTCATATTTACGGTCTTGACTTCTTTGGTTCGAAGAAATCTTCGTGTCTTATTCCGTTGACGAGATTAAATCCTCAGTTCGTCTCGAAAGATACTTTTCCCTTTGACTTTGAATACTCTTTACGGTTATATGAGTAACATAAAAAGTAAATTTTATGATAGTTCTTTAATTTAGGACGAGATTCGTATAAGATAGACATTTACTGGTCCACCAATTATAAGGAAAAGGTGTGAATATAAAGAAAGAATATTTCGATGATTAGTTGTTTGTTTTGGGTTGTTGTTTATCGTTTTAGGATGCTTTTCCTCTCTAAAAAAAAAAAACTCCCACCATAACGGTTTACCTATCTCATTCCTCGAAACGTCGAATGCCTGTCACACTGGAGTTCCAGGAACTGTCGGAGCGGTCCAGTAACACTTGACGCCGAGATGAGTCACGACTCAGGTAGACGTTTGTCAATAGTTTTCCGTGGGTACAATGTCGACGTCAAAAGATTCTTCCGACCATAGGATCCACGACAAAGGATGAAGGACTTAGTTGTGTCAGGAGACAATCGAAATTATCGTTCTCGTTCCCTTACAGACGTAACTAGGTAAGAGACGTAACTAGGACCTCTTCCAGGTAACAACGGTTATGGAATAGGGCTGGTCACAAAAAGATTGTAGAAACACCGTCCTATTGATGGGGATTCTCGACTAGAAGTCTCTCTGGACACAATGTGTATCTAGGGGACAGGTAACACAATGTAAATCAATGTGTTAAAGTAGTTCCGTATTAGGTTGGACTTCTCCAGATTTAGCTCAGATCCAAATCTGAGCTTTGGATCTGACAGTTTTTGTAGTTTCGTAACTGAACAGTGATGTCTCTTCTCAATCGGGTGACTTTTTCTACGTAGAAAGACTGACATAAAAAAACAAAAAACCAAGTAAGTAAAGAAAAAAAAAAAAACATTATTGAAAAAACAAACAAACAAAGAGAAAAAAAATTAAAATAAAAAATAAAAAATTTAAAATTTTAGAAATTAAGAATGTACGCAAGGGTTTGTACTTGGGGGGAGGGTGGAGGGAGGGGTGTTGTAGAGAGACCCAGTAGGGGTACGTGGTCGGGGTTCGTACGACGTGGGACGCAGTCTGTACCTGACCGCTAACTTAAGAATGTACTATCATATGTACAATCTTAAGGGTAAGAGGGTTTAGTAGGGTGGGAGAGGGAGAGGGAGACTCAGGTTTTCAGGTAATATGTGTAGACACAGAAAAAAGGACAGAACGTATGTCCCAGCAGTAACGGTAGAAGGATTTAAGGTATATATACACAATCATATGACATAACCACAAAAAGAAAGACCGAATGAAGTGAGACATATTAACCGAGGTCAAAGTAGGTAGAGTAGTCTTGACTAAGTTTACTTAAGAAAAATTGCCGACTCATTATGAGGTAACACATATACATGGTGTCGAAAGAATAGGTAAGTAGACGACTACCTGTAGATCCAACAAAGGTACAGGACCGATAATATTTGTCACGACGCTACTTGTAACCCCATGTACACAGAGAAAGTTAAGACCAAAGGAGCCACACATACGGGTCTTCACCCTAACGACCCAGTATTCCTAGACTGACATAAAAATTACCGACGATATGTGAAGACAGAAGTAGAATAAACTAATCTGTCGAACTCTAGTGTGAGAGTTGGAGTAAACGGAGTTTTAGGGTTAGTTGTTACTCGTCTTCATTTATGATAACTAATGAAGGTTTAGACGTGATTCATTAATAAAAGTTCCGAATAAAAAAAACAAACAAAAAGAATGAAAAAAGATAAAAAGAGACAGAAGAGTGTAAAAATAGAACAAGTAAAAGAGAGACTTATACACTTCACTATCTCTATAGTCACCTTTTTGACATAATGTATACACTCCTATTTTTCTTCATGACCTAAACTTTTACTTCACTTTCTATTTCACCTACTATATACAACTATAAATTATTTATAGACAACTAACTTAAACCTCGAGGGTTATCAACAAGAAAGGTTATGGAATCACCGAGGTTTACCCAAGAGAGACAAGAAAGAACAGTACATAAATGAAAATCAAAAAACGAACGCGACTCAGAGACAACAAAGTGCGCCCGAAAGAGATCAACGTTTCTCACCCCTGATGAGAAACAACACCACTCATCCGGAGAGTGACGCCCCCGAAGAGAATGACCCCTCGTCTCCGAGATCCGTGTGTCCGAAGTCCTCAATGTCGTGAGTCCGAGTCATCAATACAACCCGTCGAATCAACGAGGCGTCGCACACCTTAGAAGGACCTGGTCCCTAACTTGGGTATAGGGGACGTGACCGTCCACCTAAGAATAGGTGACAAGGTGATCCCTTCAGACAGAGACAAGAAAGAAGACAGAAAAGGAAATACTCCGTTCAATAACTCACTCAACATCTCTAATGTTGCGTGTACACTTATAAGAAAGGGTGTCAATGACACAAGTAGTGAAACCTATCTGTGAAACCGTTAGTGTTTTACACCTCTTTTAGTTTGGGAACGGGAGTTTTTCGGTTAAAGACTTTCCCTTCCCTTTCGTAAGTGTGTTCTTTACTGTATTCGGTCACCCTGACTAAGAGATTGTTACCCTGGTTGTATACGTTTGACTATTACGGTAGAAGTTTTATCCGTAAAATCCTTCGATACGTGTTTTTAGACTGTCACAAAAAGGATTTGAGGAAAAAAGTCTCAAGACCTATCTTGGACGTGTGCAACCAGTCTTATTGGGTAATTCACCGTTTGGAGTAGAACTTCCACACCAAATTAAAAGTTTTAGAAAGTCTCGGTGAAGGTTCGTTGAACATATTGGTTCGATTCTTTACGAAACAACCCGTTTTCGTTCCACACGGATAAAAATTTTTTACTCTACCTTAAAAACGTACAAATATTCGATGGAGACTTCTGTCAACATCCATTTTTCTAGACACAAGGTTTACGGTCTCGACTCGTTACGGTCCTTATTAATATTTGACAGGGTTCCTTTGACGAACCTTCTACACGTGAGAAAAACTACCTATTTGCGGTTATATAAATAAAATTCTTCATCAGAGTTAGAATTTCAGGATAAATGAGAGTACATGGCTGTCGTTATAAGGTCTTGTACAAATTCGTGTATCTAAATGAATGACTCCACACCGACATTTCTTTAGTGTACAGAAAGTACATACTGAATACATAGTGAGTAGGTATATTTGTAAGTGTATGAACCGTCCCTTTCGCACATAACTACCTAATACAGGTCTACGTCTTTTATGAACGAGACATTCTCGTCCCGGAAGACACACAAAGACAGAAGGTCACGTGGAATCATTGACCATCCAAGATAAAGATCATCCACAGACCATTACTCCAACTTACTTACTGTACTGATTCATATGAAGGTGGTCTTTTTAAGTCCCTTCCTCTTTATGAGTCCAAAAGGAGTAACTTAAAGAATATATAGAGGAATCTTCGTTAAAAGTCGAGTCAAGTCAGTGAGTCAGCACAGACTGAGAAACGCTGGGGTACTTAGCGTCGTGTGGTCCGGAGGGACAGGTAGTGGTTGAGGGTCTCAAGTGAGTCTGAGTGCAGGTATCTCAGTCACTACGGTAGGTCGGTAGAATAGGAGACAGCAGGGGAAGAGGAGGACGGGGGTTAGGGAGGGTCGTAGTTTCTGAAAAGGTTACTCAGTTGAGAAGCGTACTCAACCGGTTTCATGACCTCAAAGTCGAAATCGTAGTAAGGAAGGTTTCTTTAGGGTCCCGACTAGAGGAAGTCTTACCTGACCAATCTAGAGGAACGTCAGGTTCCCTGAGAGTTCTCAGAAGAGGTTGTGGTGTCAAGTTTTCGTAGTTAAGAAGCTACGAGTCGGAAGAAGTGTCAGGTTGAGAGTGTAGGTATGTACTGGTGTCCTTTTTGGTATCGGAACTGATCTGCCTGGACTCAGTCGTTTCATTACAGAGACGAAAACTTATACGATAGATCCAACCAGTATTGAAAGGAAGGTTCCTCATTCGCAGAAAATTAAAGTACGGACGTTAGTGGTAGACGTCACTAAAACCTCGGGGGTTTTTATTTCAGACTGTGACAAAGGTGACAAAGGGGTAGATAAAGGGTACTTCACTACCCTGGTCTACGGTACTAGAATCAAAAGACTTACAACTCGAAATTCGGTTGAAAAAATGAGAGGAGAAAGTGAAAGTAGTTCTCCGAAAACTCAAGGACAAGTGAAAGACGGTATTCCCACCACAGTAGACGTATAGACTCCAATAACTATAAAGAGGGTCGTTAGAACTAAGGTCGAACACGAAGAAGGTCAGGTCGCAAAGAGTACTACATGAGACGTATATTAAATTTATTCTTCCCACTGTTATACGTCGGAACTGCATGAGGAAAAGGATAAACCTTGGTCAGACAACAAGGTACAGGTCAAGATTGACAACGAAGGACTGGACGTATATCCAAAGAGTTCTCCGTCCAGTCCACAAGACCATAAGAGTAGAGAGAGTCTTAAAAGGAAGTCATTGTACGTTTGAAACATTACTAACACGTTAGAGAAGAAGGGTATTGTGACAAGAAACCTCGTAAGGGATTTCCGTCGTTCACTCATAGGATCGTCTCTCTAGAGACAACAGGATTCTTACGAACCTGAGTTCGTGGGAGGCTTACCAACTTATTGGCGTCCGTTCAACCAGTGGAGAGACCCGGAAATAAGTCGACACTTCCCTCTTATCATTGTTACCTCCTGTTGCAACCACAACAAATCAGTGATTCAGCACAGGCCGAGAAACGCCGGGGTACCTGACATCGGGTGGTCCGAGGAGACAGGTACCCCTAGAGGTCCGTTCTTATGACCTCACCTAACGGTAAAGGAGGAAGGTACCCAGAAGGACCGAGTCCCTATCTTGGACACAGAGGACGTAACCGTCCACCCAAGAACTGGTACCTCGGTGGTCCCTTTGGGTACTTCCTGTTCCGACTCGATTGTTAATGACTCAAGAAAGAAACATGGTCCGTGATAAAATCCTTGGAATAAATTAGTAGGGTTGTTCGGATACTCCGTCTATTATTATAACAAAGTAAAATGTTTACTCCTTTAACTCACGTCTCCGATTTATTGAATGAAGTCCCGTGTGTCGAATCCATTCGCCTCTCGTCCCTCGTCCACAGTCACACCGAGACCTTGAGAACAAAAATACTGAAGAGAGGCTGGATGAGTGTATTTGTTAATAATCTCCGGTTACTCTATCTCGTCCACCGGCACGGGGCACATTGTTGTTCGTCAGGATAATATCTGTTTCGTCTCCGGCATGAGTTCATGTTGTCGTTTACCCGATTCGCCATTATCCCTTTATCATCGTCTTAACCATCTCTTTCTCTTAGTTCAAGTCTCCTTGATTACAATTGAGGTTTGGCATGAGAGGAAGTATCTTCTGTCAATTCATATAAAAGAGTCCATTTATCAAGGATGTAGTGCGAACTTTACAACCAATCTGCTAAGTGAAAAAAAATAAAGAATAAAATGAAATGTTATGACATAACCAAAACGGTATGTAACTGTACTTAGGCGGTACCCACATATACTCAAGGGGTAGGACTTGGGGGGAGGGTGGAGGGTGGGGTATAGTAGAGAGACCCAGTAGGGTCACGTGGTCGGGCTTCGTAGGACATAGGATATAGCTTGGATCTGACCGCTAAGCAAAGAATTTACTATAATATGTACAAAGTTACGGTAAGAGGGTTTAGTAGGGTGGGAGAGGGAGAGGGCGTCTCAGGTTTTCAGGCAAGATATGTAGACACAGAGAAAACGACAGAACGTATGTCCCAATAGTAATGGTAGAAAGATTTAAGGTATATATACGCAGTCATATGACATAACCACAAAAAGAAAGACCGAATGAAGTGAGACATATTAGCCGAGGTCAAAGTAGGTGAAGTAATCTTGCCTAGTTTACATAAGAAAAATTACTGACTCATTATGAGGTAACACATATACATGGGGTCGAAAGAATAGGTAAGCAGGAAGGGGTCGGTGACGTTAATGTAAAGTTCGCGAGAATTTTTCACTTAGCAGAGTCGTGACAAATATTATGTGCTAAGTGAAAAATTCTCGTGAACTTTATATTAAAATCACCGACCCCTTCCTCCTTTCTTCTCAATTATAAAAAGTCCTCTTTATTAAATTTTGAATTCTGGTTTCTTTTATACGGAAAGGAAAATCGTACTTCAATCTTGTTATGAAGTAGACGACCTTCCGTCTCTGTGACGAATCGAGAGGAAACCACCTCCCACCCTACTCTATAAATGTCGAAACGAAGGACTTTAACTAATTAGCGGGAGACCACGGGAAAACATGTAGTTGAGAAGAATTGGGGTAAAGGGTGTTGTCTTTTGAGTCAGTCCACTAAAAAAAAGGAGAAGAAAACCAGAATGTTCCATCATTTCATAAAAGGACAAAACTTTCTGTAAATATTATACACCGTTGGTGAATGGTACTCGACGAGAAGGAAGTAATTTTTATACAACTCATAGGGAACACATGTCACGTCCAAAGGGTCCCAATAAAGTTCGATAGTTCCAAACCATCAAGTCTGACATAGTGGGAGTAAGTCTACGAGTACACTCCCAGGACGAGACAGAAGTACTGCATACACTCGGTTCTTCACCAAGCAAGTCAAGTTTTGATAAACGGTCCGTGACCCCTATGTTTCCGAGAACACTCTGTACCACGGGACACAGTTTGTCGAGTCTCGGACCACTAACGAAGTGACGAAGTCGACGTCTTTCTGTCTACCCCGACCTCTGAAAGAGTCCCGTCTTGACCCGTCCCGAAGGAGTTACGACTCCAAGGGTTCAATTACTCGGACGTTTTGAACTTACCGGGGTTCCCCTTCAGGGGTCTTCGCCGGTGTAAACTGACAAGTCGGAGAATGTCAGACCATCAAAAGGAGTCTTCACGTACTCGTATAACAAGTATTTCCCATTCAGTCTTTCAGAGTCGGGGTCTTCTGTCTCCAAACCCATTGGTACTCTGGTCAATGGGAGGTACTCAAGTGCGACTTTTGGAGTGGTAAAAAATGACCACAAGTAGCTCATGATTAAATACGTAACTAAAAAGGGTGTCACATTACTTTATCTTTATGGAAAATGACAGTCCGTATACTAATTTTGACGTTGTATAAATCTGTCACTGGAATCATAATAGAAACTCCGGTAATCCTTTTACAGTATGATAAAGTAATGTGAATGTCTTTCCATTGATATTCTATTGAGAACCTTGGTTACGTCGTCGGTGTGAAACATTTTGAGGTGATTACTTGAACAGTTTCTGAATGGGTAAAGTTTACGGTAAATAGATAAGAGAAAGATGATTTCCTGGGTTCTCCTCTGTTTCCTGGAAAAGAAATACCACGATATTGTATCTACTTCGACCCGATCTTCCGAAAGGGTTTCCGGTTCTATATTGCTCTCCTTTTATTTGTGTTTCTCCCTTGTGTTCAGATTTACTGTACTGAATGTTCGATCTCGATTGAGTAGTAATGAACCCTCAAGTAATTCACCGAGGAGGAACGACTGGAGAGTGTCGAAACAATCCCATCCTCGGTAGAAAAGACAACAAAAAGTGTGAGGTAAATATCCGACATAAGGGACACAACATGTTATATAGGAACATCGAATAGAATATGTATTATCAAACACGAAGAATTAAGAGAAGGGGGCATAACCGGAAGGAGGGAGGGGTGACTATTGACGATCAAACGTCTTCGGTGGAATTAATGGGTATTAGGTTCCCCTGGGGCGGAGTTCAGAGGGAGGGTAACGGGTTGTAAGTGTGGGGGTAGTCCTTTCGAGTTTCCCTCGGGTTTTAAGACCAGGGAAAGACTCTAGAAGACTTAAAGTGAAAGAGAACTTTCTTTACGGAGGATGGGTCACTGACAGTAGTCTTTACGGGTTAGGGAAAATCCCATATGGTACGTATGAGAGGAGTTATAGTGTTGTGTTAGTACAGTAATTTTATCGTGTCCGGTTATAAGTAACTTATCTCCGTGTGTTCCCTTTTATTCCGCAGAAGATAAAGGTTTTCTATAAATCCCTCTCTCATGGTTTTAATATTTCCCATACTTTGTCGATTCGTTCAATCCCCAAACGTCCATTAAACCACACTGGTCACTTGTATCACGTAAACCGACTTATGGTATTCCTCTCCGGTCTGGTCTGACACCTCTGGGAACAAGGTTTGGTTTCAACACCAACATGTCGTGAGGATCTTTATTTTGATACACATGGTTAGGTTTTTGAAACACTAAACCCTATAATTTATCTTCCTGAGAGTCTTCTAGTCTAGATATGAGTGTCCGGTATTTAGATACACTTGTTTTCACGAAACCATTGAGTGTCTAGTCGTGTACTGAGGACTATAGTTACACCCATACTGTATAAAAGTGAACCTACAACTAATTTAATAGAATAGTCATGACCGTCCAATTCTTTTACTGAATAGAGTCAACCTTGTAAATAAGTCCTCACAAAAGAAATACAAAAAGGTTGGACCTTTGTTTATCATGGATGCTGAAACATTTCTACTATTGTGGTGTTCCTTTATGATCAATAGCTAATACGAAAAAAAATTACACGATAAAGAAGGGGAGTCTTTGTTCACGCTTAAGATAAAAGATAGTAAGAAAACGTAGTAGTTTTTCCGTTTATAAGGAACTATTTAGAAGTAGACAACTACATCGAATGTTTTGTCCGTAACTTTTATCTCGAAGGTCGACCACGGTGGGGTGAAAGGTATAGGTATCGGTCGTAAAACCACGGTCGAGTCGGTAGAAGTAACCCTAACGACGTCAACACCAGAGTGGGCAGAGAGGTCCAGATAAGAACGAGAGTAAGTTAGAAAAGAGGAGAGTTATCACTTCATTAGGTAAACTCTATGTTTATCCGAGAACTGAAGGTGACGGATTTTCCGTAGTCACGAGAAGACGACATAAAGTTAATATAGGGTTGAAGGAAAGGTCCCAAATGTTTCTGCCCCCACTGCCACTCTCTAGATCGGGGAAACTTAAAGAAGTTAGTGTTACACCGGTCATCGGAAGTGAAAAAGGTCGGTGTTACTGTAAAACTGACAAGGTTCCGGTACCAGAAAAACCTAACCGTAAAGGGGTGGAGACCTCAGACGGACCTTGTGACGGGAGGATGGAGTGTCGACTGAGAATTCGGGGATAGATTCATCCAAGACACTGGGTGATGAGGTTGGAATAAGAGAAGGTATCGACCCAGTGGTGCACGAACAAACTAAAAACTGAACAGTTACCACAGAGAGAAGGGTGATCAGACCCTAGAGGTGTTCCCGTCCTTGTATGGACGAATAAGTAGTAATACATAGGTGTACCACCGTCGACATAATCAAAGGACCTCGACGGTATTGTTTCATGGTATTTGACCTACCGAATTTTATTGTCTTTACACAAGAGAGTATCAAGACTTTCGATCTTCATACTTTGGTTCCCCGACCGTCACGGTACGGGGGAGATTTCGAAAACTGCCTTCGAGGAAGAAGTGAAACTGATCGAAGACCATCATCGGTCCGAAGAACTGAATGTCTACATAGTGAGGTTAGAAGGTAGAAGTTCACCACATAGGGATACAGAAGTCTAAAAAAACAACAACAACAACAATAAAATCCCGACAGGGGCTCCGTTACGAAACTAAATAACTGATCTCCTATAGGTTTTGTCTATATAAAAGACGGATCCTTTAGATATTCTATTGCAGTTATGTTTACTTAGACTTCCTGTTTTCGATTCCTATAAGAAGGGGGACTTTATCACATGGTTTGTCGTTGTAGGTAAAATTTTATATAAAGATAATTTCTACAAATGATGAGACTTAGGAATAATCACATAAATTACCTAACCGATTTTTCAAGTACTATTCTACAACACCTTCTGTGGTTTACTTGAAAAACCGGTTGAGTTATATTACACAAATTGTCTCGTAAATAGAAAAAATTTTTTAAGTTTTTTAACAACGACATTGGGAGTGAACATTAATTTTCAGATTCTTCAAAAGTAAGAAGAGTAACCAAAAATTTTACAAAGTATTTCTACTTTACTTTGATGATTTATCTTGTAAAAAGTTCTAAAGCTGGCGTCATCAGGAAATACTGTAGTGACCTATACTTCCCTTTGTAATAAAAGGAAGGAGGTAAATTGAACACAAAAAAAAAATTCACTAATTAAAGAGAATCAAAGAGATTCAAAATCTGAGAAACAACATAATCTATGATCACGACCCATTGTTCGATGGAGTTTTGAATCGTCGAATTTCGTTGTTTATAGTAGAGAGTCAAAGACACCCAGTCCTTAGGTCATTACCGAATAGACCACCAAGACCGACTCCCAGAAAGTGCTCTCTTATCAGTTCTCATATATACTCTCATATCTACTGACTCCGACGTCAGTAGACTTTCAAAATGACCCTGACCTCCTAGGTGAAGATTCGAGTGATTACACGGAAAACCGTTCTTTGAAGTAAGTTAAGAAGTTGTATAGAACCTCCGGACAATGAACGGTGTTCCAGGAGACACCTCTTGACAAGTGTTTTTCTGTTGGCTGGAAAGGATCTCATTTATTAGGTTTTCTCTCTTTCGTTCCACCGTCGGTATCATAGAAAATATTAGATTATTCTTTACTACATGAGAGTGAAGACAGTATGAGATAACCAGTGCATCTGGTTGGGTCGACGTCACACTCTCCCCTTATACGTCCGACACTCACGGTCCTCCTCCCCTAATGACTTCCAGTAGAACCTCTGACCGGTGGTTTTAACACCGTTATGTATGCTAAATAGGTATTACATTTGAACGTTTCTCCAAGTGTCGTAAATATTACTTTATACAAAATAAAAGTTTTTTATCTTACCATACTACTCTTTTAACAAATTACAAAACTATAATAACAGTGTAATAATTAAGAGAAATAAATTGGATAATAAGGAAAATAAATTTGATAATTTTATAAATAAAAAACTAATAAAGAGATGTCTCCTAAAGATCTTTAATTAGGAAATCCTATGTCTCAAATATTGTAAAACTATTAACTATATCGTAAAATTCGAAGGGACGACCGAGTCAGTCATTTCTTTACGGACGATAAGTCCTTTGGACTCAAACTAGCAACCAAGTCCTTCAAGGGGACCTTTTCCTTTACCGGTGTGTGAGGTCATAAGAACGGACCTTTTAGGGAACCTGTCTCCTCGGACCGTCCGATGTCAGGTACTCCAGTGTTTCTCAGTCTGTGTTGACTCGTTGATTTGGTGGTGTATCGTAAAGATCTCCTAGCGAATTTGTTAATGTTTTGTGATTAGTTTTAAAGACAACTTAGTAACTCGTAATTACTAACTGTTGTGTAAAGTCCCCCATTAAATAAAGTCTTTTCGTTCCACCAAATTTTGTTAGTATAATAATAAAGAGTGTCAAGACTACTAATCGATCCCGAGTCGACCTACCAAGAAGACGACCGGAGAGAGTTCCGTAGAGTGTGTCGAAATCAGACTCCGTTTATCCCGATGTCACAGGTGTCACCGAAGTAAGACCGGGGAACCGACCTTTCGACCCGAGTCGACCCTACGATCCTGTCGACCTGTAGAGGGAACAGTATACCGGAGAGTTGTACCAAACAGGTCGTCTCATCGGGTGAAAAATGTAACGTCACGTCCCGAAAGTTTGCTCGTTTTCACTTTCGAGCGTCCGGAACAATTCCGAGTCAGAGTCTTAGTGAAGACAACCAATTCCTCCCAGTACTTCAGTCCAGCCCGACCTTCCTTCAAGTGTCTCGTTCTCATGACCTTCCATGACGAAGAACCCCCGACATAGATCTCTGGTCGGTGGTGTCCAATCCAGAAGGAAAGAGAGGTGATTTGGGAGTTAAGGGGAGATGAGGAAAAAGTCAAGGGACACAGAGACCACTAGACGTATTTGGATGTTTACAGTGGAAGTATAGGTATTTGTACTTCTTATAGGATGTCACCTTGGGGGGTCTTCCGAACGTTCCGTACCTTCAATCAATATGACACGTCATAAAGTACATTCAACTAAGAAAAAGAAACAAAATAAATATTTTCGTTCTGAATCTGGGGATACGTTTCTAATTGTTTGGTAGATAATGTAATTTACTCACAAACTTCTCTTTCTCTCTAAAATCTATAAAGGACAATTTAATAGAGTAATACAAAACAATCTAATTTAATCTGTTATTACAGAAGTACATTTGTCTCACAACTCACGAATCCGTTCTCCTTTATAAATTTACCTCTTTTCTTCAACTAGTTTTACAATAAGACACCGACTCGTTTGTTCCTCTAGGTAGTGGAGACTTTGTACATTTGAATAATCTCAATGTCCCATAAAAATTCACTTTGACTCATGTCTTAAGACATGTTGAGTACCAAAAATAATTTCTATCATTACCTACCTGTAAAGGTGAAAAGTGGAGAGGGAGTTTTGAGTACTGTTTGTTCTTTCTTACGTTTTACTACTCGCTTACACCCCATCTAACAGTGAGGGTATGGGTAAGTGGATCACAAATTTCTTGACGAGGAAAGTTTCTCATTAACAGGGTCTCTTAGGTCGTTGGACAGGGATTAATGACTTTCCCTCTTTCTTTTTTTTTACTTGCATTCAATTTTCAAGGACTTTCGAAAGAACACCTTTATCTTTCTTTTAAGTCTGTTCATTAACAGACATCAAAACTCAGGTATTTGTTGCACCAGAGATTACCATTTACAGTTTCTTCTCTATTTGTCAGTTTCTCTTCTAAGATTCTGAGGTTCTCCTTCTTGAAAAAAATTTTCGTTCTACCGTCTTGAATCCTTCTTCTATCTTTTATTTTTACAAAAGACCTCTACTTTTTAGATAATATCGACTATCGTTATTAACTTGTCTATTATTACTGATAGACCTTAACGTATAATATTTACGTACGAGACGGATCCTTTTAAATTATTTTTATTATCCTTCTGTAGGACCACTTCAATGACTTGAAACTTTTTTACTGTACTAAATATTGGTAGTATCATTTTCGTTACTAAAGATAGACGTTGTGAGTCGACTACCGTCACTATGTAGAAGACTCCCTTTATATCAACACTGGATTCTGAGGGTGGTTCAAGTTGTTTACATAAAAGTCCGTCTACCTTGAACCCTATAGTGAGAGGACTCTGAAAGAACGTCTCTCAACCCTCCCCTTTGTGATTAATTTCTCGTGGAGGTTGACTTTCTCTATTTTTTCTTGGATTTCTTAGAATTATTACTGTTCTAACACCGTTTTTTCTACTCCTCGTACGTGACTTTGGTAGATTTACATCTTGACTCAGATTTATCGTCACTCTTTACACCAATGTCTGAAAGAAACTTACAAACTTGAATCATTATATCGTTTAGTATTCCACCCCTTTCTGACATACACATGATTGAAAATATCGTGGTTCCATAATATACACTAGGTTTTATTTTTACAATAGTAAACTTATTGATTTGAGAGTTATAGAAAGTATATACTAAAAGAATTTGATAGAATAATTTTCTATAATTCTTGATTATAGAACACCACTACTTTACAAATTTGACGTCACTAAATAAAGTCAAATTAAAGAAAGAGTAATTTCAAGTTTAGTTCAATTTTAATGATAAAAATTATTTTAGTATTCATACCGTATTAGCTCAAAAACAGATACATAGGTTAATAACTTAGTAAGAAGACCCATGTATATTCGGGTCACTCTACATGTCTCAGTGTACATGGTTTACAAAGTCCCATTACCCGAAGTCCTATTAAATAAATAGAGAGGCAATATGAAAAAACTAACACACTCAAATTTTTTACATGGTATAAATGGTTTTTTTTGGGTTATTACAGCAAAAACAGAAACTTTTTTTTTTATAGGACTGGTAATTTCCGTTATCTTCTGAAACCGACGATAAGTGTCACTGGAGCAAATAGATCTGGGAGTACGAGTAACGGTCACAAAGAGTCCTTGGTCATAAAATCTCTCCGTAGCGAGACAATTCTCTTTACCGAACACTCGTACGGGAACGGAGGAGAAGGCTATCCACCTCGTCCCTCGAACGAGACAAGAAGTACACAGACACACTAAGTCTCTTCCTAAAAAAAAATTTCAGTAGTGACGAGACTCTCGTCTATTAAATCTAATAAACGTAAAGTTTTTTCTTATAAACTTTTATTTGAAAAGTAAAACCTTAAGAATGTCGGGGACACGGACGCCTACCACGCGTCCTTATGTCCCGTCACACACAGTGGTTGTCTGAGGTGCGAGCCAAGGCTTCCGTTTGTCAGGACCCAAGTGTCGGTCCGACACCTGGATCGACCAATATCTAATATGTAAAAATGAAAACTCACTTCGAACAAAGGTTCATTTTCTACTTTAAAATCGTTTTCAAATTTAATATAGATGCACTCCTTAAATTGTGTCTTTTATATCGCATCGTAATTTTCGTGTTCAAAATCGTAGTCTCTTTCGTCAAGTTTAGGGTCGATACGGACAAGGATCAGTTTGATTGAACTCGTCGAGGTAATTGTAGTGACTCGGAGTTAAAGGAGTAGACATTTTACCCTACTTATATTACCATGGGTGGAGGTTCCCAATAATACTGTTAATTTACTCTATTTCGAAAGTTTAGGATTCGTGCGTAGGTACGAATTGTCGTGAACTATTTACAAAGGACGATAATGGTCTTTCGTCAGTCTCTGGTGGATCTCGGGGTGTACTGAAAACCCGTACCTCTTTGTAATAACGACATCGTAAATAACACCCTAAGTACAGATAGTAGTCGAACAGTTTGAATGTTTCGTAAAATAGGTCTTGAACCAGTTCTCATAAAGAGGAAGTAGTTGTAGATGGTACCCTACGACGTGGCCGAAACCGTCTCAGTCTTTCAAACTCCTCTTTCCCAGTTTATCCGCTACCGTCATAAAAAGATCGGTGATCAGTTCTGGACAACCACTCGGTACTTTAGTTAAAGCTCCCTGTATTGATCGTACCGTTCCAAATCCTACCACACCTCCCCTAATCTCATTCTTTTATTGACTCATGGACCGTACATCATTTCAACATACTAGAATATTTTGCAAACAAAACCATATGCTCTATATACATACTTGACATAGTGTCACACTCTACACAAAGAAAGACACCGAGTGGTAGTGTCTTCCACTGTTTTCATACTTTCGGGGAACCGTACCACTAATGAACTTAACATCTTTATCCAGTTGTTTGAGATAAAGAAAAAAAAAAAAAATTCTAAAAAAAATACACTTGGCAAAAACTTCAGACATAACTTAAAAAATGTTATAACAAAGACAGAAGACAAAACCGAAAAACCGGTTTCGTACACCCTAGAATCAAGGGGTTGGTCCCTAGTTTGGGTGTGGGG
Organism: Capra ibex; assembly: GCA_006410555.1. NCBI lineage: Eukaryota > Metazoa > Chordata > Mammalia > Artiodactyla > Bovidae > Capra > Capra ibex. The sequence goes on along the minus strand of SJYO01026388.1, from coordinate 57,429,736 downwards.
AACGTGACCTTTCGTTTCAGAATTGGTGACCTGGTGGTCGCTACAGGGGTCTAGATTGATGTGAAAATCACAAAAGACCATTGATACGACGACGACGACGACGACGACGACGACGACGATTCAGTGAAGTCAACACAGACTGAGACACGTTGGGGTATCTGCCGTCGCGTGGTCCGAGGGGGTAGGGACCCTAAGAGGTCCGTTCTCGTGACCTCACCCAACGGTAAAGGAAGAGGTTACGTGCTTTCACTTTTCACTTTCACTTCAGCGAGTCAGCACAGGCTGAGAATCACTGGGGTACCTGACGTCGGATGGTCCGAGGAGATAGGTACCCTAAAAGGTCCGTTCTCACGACCTCACCCCACGGTAACGGAAGAGGAGACCATTGACACCACGAATCCTTCGTCCTCTACAAATGAAAGTCCTGAGACAACGGTATAAGACTTTTCCCTTCTATGGGAATTCGAAACCGTTGTGAACTATTTCAACCGTTAAGGAGGAGGAGTTGCGCATCAGAAGGGAACTGAAAACACTACAGACAAAAAGAAAGAGGAAGAGGGAGAAATCGACGATAAAGACTCCCATGAAACGTAGAGTGGAAATTTACAACTACGAGGACTTTGAACTAGGATCCGAAACGAAACATAGGTACCTATTAAAGTAAGTACGGACACGGAAGTTACTCGTCGAAATACAGTGACTAAAGTATTAATGTGTGTGGAAAGACGACTCGAGGTCAAGGAAGGCCCGTGGACATAAGTCTATGGAAAATGTGTATAGAATTCGAGTTGTACGCTTTTTGACTTGAGTAGAAAGGAAGGAGGGACAGGGGGTGAGGGATAAAGAGTTTGGGTGAGAAGAAGGCGTAAGAACTAGACCTATTTACAATGGTGGTAAGATGGGTAGATAGGACCTGTCTTTCTCGACATTACACATTACGAATTGTCGAAGAAAAGGTAGTGGAGAATACACGTGAGTTAGTGGTTCAGAACAGAGGATTATAAAGAATGAAAACAGGACAGTAAGTAAGGTGACAGTGGCATGAACATGTTCGGTGGATGTAGAAGGCGGACCTGGTGACGTCGCAAGAGAAGTTGACAAGGGGTCAGACTGTGAGTACTGGGTAAGGCAAGAGAGACGATGGTGGTCTCAATTATCGGGTCGTGTGGAGTATCGGGTTGTACGGACGAAATTAGGAAAGTCATCCGAGAGTACGTTGGGACAGAGAATGTGGACCGAGTAGGGCACAGAGAATTTGAGAGTTATGGAGTCAGAGAGGGTGGACTTTTTACGATCTTTATGGGCGGGAGGGATTTACGACACTCACAATATAAAAATTATTTCCTCTCCTTTTTAGATATATTTGTTGGAGCAGACGTAGTAGCCATAGTGATACTAGTAGTTTTTACGTCTAAACCTTTGCTTGAGGTTGGATCACTTAAAAGGGATCTTGGGAACTTCCGTTCATATAAAAATTTAAAATACTTTTACAGTTCTTCTTAAAGATTCTTTTTTTTCATTAAAAAGAATTTTGTGGGGTAGGTTTTGTTTGTTTATTTTTTATAGGTAGTTTGACTGGAACCATACGTACACCTGACATTTGAATATATCTTTTTAACTAGTGTGTTAGACATTTTAAATATGACATCGGGTTCTTATTATTATTTTATGTACGAAAGTTTACATGATAGGTGTAATATTAAGTGTCTTTCCTTTCTACTAATGTCTTTGAGACTGAGTACGAGGACTGTCGATTACTTTTTTTAACGATCGTCGTTTTCAGCTAAGAAAAAATAGAGTTACTATCCGTGAAAACAACAAAACTTCTCGTCCAGAATTCAAGGTAAGTCAAAATATATTACTGACAAAAAGAAAGGATAACATTTCGTACCTTTCGTGGAGTAACAACTAAGTGTCAAAAGAAGAGTCGTCTATACCCGTTTTCTTTACCGACTTATTTAGACTTACGTCTTTATAGTCATCCTGGATGACACTGGAGAGACGACTTTGAAGACTGATACTTGTAGTTATAATACGATTTCAATTCCGGTACACCTCTTGTTTAACAAGGTTTACCCGTCTTTGACCTGCTAAGATAGGAAAGAATCTTTCATTCATTGAGTCAACACATAATTTATTCATGGTTCCAGTAGACTGGATTACATTGTTAGAGACGGAGTATCTATCGGAACAGGTTTGGGGTCACGAGACGAACCGAGAGAAGACGTGAGACAGGTAATCCACCTCACTGGTCGGGTCATGACCCATGAAGTGGAATGACATAGAGTCTCGGAGTAGAAATCTTTTTTTCCAAACTGGTTCACAGAGAGTGTAACGAGGGGATAGGTCTTAACTGTGATCTCCGGTTTGACAGTTTAAAACTAAAACAAAATAGCGAGTCAACTCTGACATATTAAAGTCCCTGTTGACTGTCTAAATAGAATTACAACACCAAAACATTTGATATACTGTATACGGGTGTCCATGACTTCTGACAAAGGTCCTCCCTCCGAATTCTCCGTCCCTATATACACATGGATACCGACTAAGTGTAACAACATGTCGTCTTTGATTGTGTTGTAACATTTCGTTAATAGGAGGTCAATTTTTATTCAAATTTTTTTCTGAGAAGACTAGGGGTTTGATTCAGAGACGAACAATATTTGAGTCATCACGCTACTGTATTATAGATCCATATTGAGCCTTACTCCCGTTGTAGAAGGATCGTAAACGAAAAATTTAAAAAGGTAGGGGTTAGATTCTGACTAAGTCGGTATCTCCTGGGTGAGTCTCGACGGTCCTACTGTAAATGTTCGCGAGGGACTCAAGACCTCGACCGTGGAAAGGGAACGACGGGAAGATTTAGTCTTCAGTCGTTTGGTCTCGGAGTCTGATTTATGTCGTGGGGTGAGGAAAGATAAAAAGATGTCCTGTTCTTACCACAAATGTAAATATATTTATTATCAACGTTGTCTCTAGTGCACCGGACGTTTCGGATTTTATGTCGGACATGAAAACACTATTTTCAAACGATTAGAGACAAGATATAGTAAGAGGGCTCCATTGTAGCGGTTTCCAGAAATCGTCACGAAGTAAAGAGGTGACGACTAGAAATGTTTGTGCAGTTTAGACTAATTACAACAAATAGTGGTTGATGATACAGTGGTTGCCAGTATCATCATAACGTTTGTGAAAATTAATATAAATGATAGGAGATCATGACAAATAGGTTCATTGATCCTTGATGTACACTGATTCATTTAGTCGACAAAATTGTAACATAGTCTCAGACACTAAACTAATAAAGTTTTAAACCATATTGAACCCAGATCCACTCGTAAGACTCCGTGAAGTTTATTGTTCTACCCCAAATCTCGAAACTAGGGTCACCTTAATATGACATCGAAGTAAGTTCCACAAAAGATGTAGACTTGTACTATTAAGGGAGAGGGGAGGGGAAATTCGTGTTTAACCGGGTGGTCTCCAACGAAACTGATGACTACTCTTTAGGTAAAGATAACAAGACTGCCGAGGTTTCTTCACCTTCTTTTTAGGTCTTCTTTCGAGATAAAGGTACGTTGTTTATATGAGATTAGACTTCATATTACACAGGTATATATTATGATTTAGGTTATCTTGCCATTCGGACTTTACCTTACCCCCGGATATTAGACACAGTGAAAGACTTCGATTACGACCTTGTACGTCGGGACTAAGATTTTAACCGTCGCACACTTAGACCCACCCTTCCACACAATGAGTTTTCACTACGGAACGTCCTATGTCAACTTCCACTACGTATCTTTAAATTTCTCGATGGAAGTCTAAAAGGAATGTCTTTCATAGACGATACTACAACAACGATAGTACGTCTCGTTAACAGGTGGAGTGAAACTACCTCTCAAAGACACGAACGAATTGTAGACGGCCAGTGAGAGGTTCTTTTTTTATAATCGTTCTTGTGTCCTGTTTAAACTTCTTCTTTAGGGAGGATACAGTAATAAATCTTAACAAGGGTGTTAAACAAGTCAAGGACTGGTGCGGGACGGTTCGACTTCCCTTTTCAATAAAATTTTGACAACGATTTTTCTTTTGAGTATCACTATCACTTCCTGAATTACCATGGAGGTAGAAGATAAAGAAAGACAGCAATAACAGACGCCCAACGACCTTTAGAAACCGAGATTGACACAAACATTAAGGGATAGGATCACCAGGGTCACACACTGTTTGGTGTGGGACCACAAGTCGACCGACCTCGGCCTGTGAGACATGACACATGAACACCTCAGGAAACAGGGTCCGGGAGGAGCGTAGTGAGTGGGAAGACTCTCCGTCACACAGTCATGAGATCTTCCATTCGAAACTTTTAGAGTAGACTAGACTCCTTCCTTTAGACCATTTTGATCTTCCTTCATACCGTCACATCTGTTCCCAAACTGTTTAGGTACAGATGGTCTTTGTCCGACTTCACTTCCGTCTTTGTTGGTAGGGGTCTGTCGGACCCTGAGACGGAGACTTGAACTGAGGGTCACAAAAATGTAGGACCCCTTAAGAGTCATGTCCAGGACCACAGGTGACGGTTAAAGTGAGACGGAACGTCTTTATCGTAATATCCTTAAAAATGTGAGTACCAGAAAGAAGAAATTTAGATATTAGTGAGACTAGTCATCTTCAGGAAACCCAAAATTTCTTGTAGTCTACTACAATAAGGATCTTTGTCTGTCATGGGATTTTTGTGAAATTCTATCACAAACCGCCGAGGAGGTCTTATATTTAATCTCTAACATACCCAACACAAGTTTATAATGAGTGACCGATACCCTACCGGACCCCAGTCGTTTAGTCAATGAAGAGAGAGACAGAATACCAACGAAGAGAGATAAAGGTAAATAAACAGAGGAAGAGTACAATAGACTTGAACCGACAGTTCCTTCCTACTAACTTCTAAGAACAAGGACAATCCTCTGATCTCAATCCTCGAACCGTAAACAAATTAACAAGAAGGGACTCCCTCCCAGGAGGACTACCGAATCTGTCATTTCTTAGGCGGACGCTACGTTCTCTGGATCCAAACTAGGGACTCAGCCCTTCTAGGGGACCTCTTCCCTTACCGTTGGGTGAGGTCATAAGAACGGACCTCTTAAGGTATCTGTCTCCTCGGACCACCTGAGGAGACACGTGGTCTCCTCAGGTACCCCAGCGTTTTCTCAGGCTGTGCTGTCTCACTGACTGTGAAAGGGACTCTCACCATTCTGGAACTTGAGTTTTGTATTTTCAACTTTTATTTAGGATTTCAAATGGAAGTACCTTGTCGAGAAGTAGTAAGAAGAAGACAAAGAGAGAAGGTTTACACGGCCGGAAGGTGTACTTTGTTGGTAAAAGGGGGTTCGGAAAAAAGTAGTGTCGATACCCTGTCCTTACCACTGTCTTAGGGACAAAAGAAGAGAGGAGTACGGAAGGTGTAAAACTCTACTTTGACAGGGTCCCTAATTTTTCCCTTAAAACACTTATGTATAGTTTTCACTTTTCGGAATACAAACTTAGAGGTGGGAATGGTATGGAAGAGGAAAATTTGTTTCGTAAGAGATGGTATACAGGTTATTTTAATTTTACGTTTTGTTCGTTTTCCGTTTTGTTTCGTCTAACTCCTTTAGTAAAAACATAAACCTTCTCACAAGACAAATGATTGTCGAACTAGTCACCGGTTTACCATCCTTACTTAAGGGTCACCTTTAGTAAGTTCGATAGCCGCTTCGATTTCGTTGATTTTATGTCTAATTTAATTTATGAAGGGTCATTCGTCTACCACCTCTTCCGTTACCGTTGGGTGAGGTCATGAGAACGGACCTTTTAGGGTACCTACCTCCTCAGACTACCCGACGTCAGGTACCCCAGTGACTCTCAGTTTGTGCTGACTCGTTGAAGTGAAAGTAAAAAGTGAAAGTACGTGACCTCTTCCTTTACCGTGGGGTGAGGTCACAAGAACGGACCTCCTAGGGTCCCTGCCCCCTCGGACCACCCGACGGCAGATACCATAGTGTATCTCAGCCTGTGCTGACTTCGTTGAATCGTCGTCGTCGTCGTCGTCGTTCTTCTACCTCGACTGAAAGAGTGATCAGGATCTTTTCATTGTTTTGTTGTTCCAAGGTAAAGTCCAAGACTGGAAAAGACACTAGAGGATCGACAACTAGTTGGGTCCATAGAAAGATTCTGTGGTGATACTCCCAGATGAAAAAGTTTTTGAACGATAATGGAGAAACCCCTGATAAGAACCTTTATAAAGACAAGAGGTTTTAGGGGGTTAAGGATTTTATGTCTATGTCCAATAATCAACTAACAACGACCACGGTAGTCAGTAACAAATTCGTCCCACTCAAACCAGGTCTCTGATCTCTAACATAATTCTCCTGACCTGACTGACCCTAACTGTATATGTGTGATCTTATTTATCTATTGATTCTTCCTGGATCATATATCGTATCCCTTGAGATGAGTTATGAGACATTAACGTACATAACCTTTTCTTGGATTTTCTCACCTATATACGAATACATATTGACTAAGTGAAACGACATATGGACTTTGATTGTGTTGTAACATTTAGTCGATTTGAGGTTATGTTAAATAAAAAAAAAATTTCTCCTGACCCGACTCAACATCGGACTTCATCCTCGTCCACTATCAGTGGACGGTATAGACGTAATAGCCGCAGAAAGATACACCTTGCACATCTGTCTACGTGAGAAACCCCACCTTCTTGGACGTCAATCTGGGTACATGGACCTGGACAGGATGACCGTAAACAACTGGTCTTCAGGTACTACGAAGAGAAAGGTATAAAATTGACCTGATAATTAACCTCTCATTGAACCGTCGAACGAGGGTCCTGATCCGTAGGTCTCGTAGGTTACAGACGTACCTAATCTTACGAGAGTCCTGTGAGGACGACTAACATAATCATACATTGCTTACCGGAAGGTCCACCGAGTCACCATTACTTAGGTGGACGGTCACGTCCTCGGTGTCCTCTACCACCCAAACTAGGGACCCAGTCCTTGAAGGGGACCTTCTCCTTTACCGTTGGGTAACGTCACAAGTACGGCTCTATTAGGAGACCTGTCTCCTCGGACCACCCGAGGACCCCAGGGACCCCAATGTTTCTCAGTTATCCCCAGTGTTTCTGTGTCGATTCGTTGACTCATGTGCACACGTTACGGGATCTTGAAAGCAGTAAACACGATTTCGACGGGAAAAAGATGTCGACATAACCAGTGTTAAGAGACCTCTTGTGTTATATGTATTAGAAATATACATATATGCGTTTCTCCCTCTCTTTTTCTGAATAAAATTCCTCAACTTAGTGTACTAAAACTTCCGTGTCCCATTTAAGTTTTAGGTATCCCGTCCGGTCGTCCGACCTCTTGGTTTCTTCTCAACTACAATGTCAAGAACAGACTTTCACTAGTCCATTGTCTTAAGAGAGGAGGTCTCCTCACCCCTCATTAGTTCAGAAAAAAGATAGTTTCGGAAGTTGACTAACCTACTCCGAGTGGGTGTAATATCTCCCATTAGACGAAATGAGTTCAGATGAGTATATTTACGATTAGAGTAGATTTTTTACAAAAGTGTCTTCGTAGACTTTAGTACAACCTGGTTTATTGACCCATGGAATCGGATGTATCTAACTGTACATTTTAATTGGGAAAGTTAAAAGTTCATGGGGTATCTTCGAATCGTTTATATTTAATCAGTGTTACTCAGGACAGGTAGTTGGTATGTCAGACTAGTCACCACTAGGTCCTAATGAAAATAATTTTGATAAGTCGTCTAGAAAAGTAAGGCGATACCTGAAAATCTACGTGGTACGTGGATGTCCTGTCGTCCTGGACCTTCTCTTAATGACGGTAAGGGTAGTGTATGATGGAGTCGGTGGAGGGTGTGCGTAGGGGTGTGCGGTCTGGATGGTCTTCCGGACCGGTTGACACACCCTACCAAGATAAACAATGTGTCTTCTACTGTGGTTACAAGAAGAGGAGAGGACTTACATACCTTTTCTAACTCAGTTTACTCACTACACCTTTGCACCTCGTCGAATTACCCTAGTAGTGTTCTCCCAAAACAAACCAAACGTCACGAGACTCAACGGAATTATGTGTGAATTGAAGTTTATATTCCTGGTCATACTCAGAGTATCGGTTTATATTTGACAACCTTATAGACGACTGAGCCCAACAATTCCGTAGGAACGGTATTTCCAAACTCTGTTCAGGTCTACTAAGGAATTCCGGTGGATAACAGTCTGTCTCATTCTTAAGACTCTAGGGAATAAATCGAGTTCGAAGAGTCAAATATTTACTATTTTGAGTTAAAAATTTGACTAGAGACGTTTCAGCGAACTGTAATCGTTACAAAAGGGTGGGGTGGTTTAGTGTTGATAGATGGGGTGGAGTGAAAAGATAAAAATGTCTAGTTTGTTGTCGTAACCTCCAATTTTAGTAGGAGACCATACAAAACGGGTATAGACAATGACACAAATAAAAGAGACACTACCCAATGAGGTACATGTCTATATAGGTACAGCCGTTTCTCTTTGTGGGTCGTTTAGACCACTCATTTCTGTAATGACACCATTTCCGTAATATTGTGTGGAGGTTCTTCTATCTTTTCCTGAAAGATCTTGTCTATGGTAAGGAAAATACCCGTCTCACTCAAAGTTCAATCTCAACTACTCAATTTTTGTGAAAGATATGATCCAATCGAGCAATTGTATTGATTTCTCTTTCTAAGGAAATAAAACTGTTTCTGAAATATAAACGACTTGTCTAATCTGATCCAGAACTCTATGTGTCTATTTAACAATACTAGGTACGGGGAGGTCTCCGAATTCAGATCAAACCTTGATCTTAAAAATTTACTATTGTACATATGCGGGTACCGTCTAAGTACAACTACACACCGTCTTGGTTATGTTATAACATTTCATTAATCGGAGGTTAATTTTATATATTTAAATTTAATTTTTTTAATTTTACGGTTTAATATTTATTTATTTACTAAACACTTCTTATTCTACTTTCACCCAAGAACCCTGAGAACTCTCATGTCCTTCCCGTCACCGTGGGACGGACCTTCTAGTCTTCCTTAAAGTACGGTCCCGAACCAGTACTTACAACTCTCTCAATCCCGTGGATGGTGTTAGTCTTTTATATCGTCTCAGTTTTTCCACCCACCTATAAACCTTTTGGTGTATTATAAAGATTTGGTATTCTAAGGACTATTCCTCGATACTTTCTTCTCTGACTCCCTCATTCCGGTTCATTACCCTCTTAACCCCACGATAAATTCCTTAATAGATCGGGTTCCACGATAAGAACCCGAAGTAACACAAACGTTTTGAGACAGCCCAAAACCCAACCTTAGTAGTCCCAGTTATAACTCAAAATCTATGTAGACCTATCACAATTCCTGTTGAAATTCCCCTCCTTCGGACCTTTGTTTTTTCGTCGATCCTCTGGCACTCTCAACAGGTCCTCTCTCTTCCACTCTCAGATTTTCTCCTCTCACCCTCCACCCCGACCTCTGTCTGTCTCACCTCTGTGCAAGTTCCCCTTTCCCCGGTCCTGAAGTAGTGAGTGTCGTTCCTCTTCGTTCTGTCATCTTCTTCCTTGTTTGGAGTACGAAGATGTGGTACATGATCTCCCAAAGGTTCCCGACTCGCATAAAATTGTTTGGTTTTAATAAAGAAACCCTTAATAGTTTTATGTACAAGTATACATGTGCTATGTATGCACGTAAAGACAAGATAAAATTTTGTAAAGATAACAAGACGGAAGTAAATCCAAAGTCTCAATCGAAAAATTACTCTGTCCCTCTGGAAAGGATCTTCCTTTTCCGTGTCCTCTTGACTGGTACACACCGAAAAACTTTGGTTTCGAAAGTATTGTCTCACTACAACCTCAAGGATAAAAGGTCAATTTACTTTAGTGTAGTATCACACTTGTCACTCTTGACCTTGCATTAAGTACCAGTTGTCAGACTTAACCGTGACAGGTACATAGAGGTCGTTTTACAGTTAGAATTTGTTCAAAGGAGGGTACTAGATCTCAAAGAGGTAGACGATACGTGACCGTCCACTTAAAGGCTAAAATCGGGATGATATCGTATCACATCCCCCCGTCAATCAATTTGGTAGAGATCAGCACACGAATGAAGGGAAAAATGTGGATCAAAAGTATGGGAAGGTGTAAAGGACAGGTCTCATATACGTCTTTTCTCGACCACCGGGTCTCCTGCCAAATAACTGTTTATGTAAATTTGACATTAATCTCGAAGGGACCACCAAGTCCACCATTTCTTGGACGGACGTTACGTCCTCTGGACCCAAGCTAGAGACCGGGTCCTTCTAGGGGACCTCTTCCCTTACCGATGGGTGAGATAAGAACGGACCTCTTAGGGTCTCCTCAAACCGTCCGATGGCAGGTATTCCAGTGTTTCTCACCCTATGTTGACTCACTGAAAGTGAAAGTTTGACATTAATTGTTTCCTTAAAGTTTTGGAGATAAACAAAAGTGGAGAGACCTGTGTCGTCCTTAAGACTAAAATGTCTTAAAATTTTACTCTGAGATCTTAACTTTATTGGGCGAACTCACGGGACTCGGTTAATCTCCTTCTCCGTTAGTGTGGGACTGGAAACCTAATCTAGTCCTGGCGGGTCCTTTGGTGAAAAGTGACGACACACGTAGAATACATTGAACCCAGGGAACCCAGGTTCACTCCCTCCAAAGGACACATAAGGTTCGTATTGAAAGTGAAAGTACTCAACTATTCATATCCGGAAATTTTGATACACCCCTGTCATATTTAAGATTGATTGTCGACGAAAATTACAGAGACATTTCACTTTTCTACTTTTGGCAAGAGAAGAGAGAAAAATCCAAAACTAAATACCTTTACTTAAACTGTTTTCTAAAAAACATGGATGACTTTTTTAACACTAATTGAAGTAGTGGGAGTTATAAAACCTCCTAAGATTTTGAAGAGGGTTCCTATATTCACATTACCTTTTTTCGTCACTACGTAGTCTGGACTTACTCGGGTAGCTCCTGGTCCTTCGGGTGACCCTCCTACACCTCCACCTTGTGGACCCGATACACAGTGTACACTACCTGTAACACATACTGAAACTCTTTTCGAGGTTTCCCTGAAGGAATTGGGTCGTTCTCGGTGGGCCGTCTTGTTGCGGGTACCTATTTTGTCAGTAACTTATACTTATACTACATTCTTCATCACTGTAAAGACACCCCGGATCTCCTGTCCTCAAGTTAAACGTCCTCCTCCACAGGGATGTTCCTTTCTATAAACTTGTTGTCCGTTGAAATCGTCTGAACCCAGGTGTTTGCGACGACATAAGTATATGGGGAGTCGAGTCTCTGAACCTGGTGGACGCCGTCCCCGTACACCTGTGTCTCCTCCGGGGTCTCCTCCTCGGCAGGTGGTGTGAGCAACTGACCCTGGGAGTCTGACCGTTCGACACATATGGCAGTAATGGGTCGAAAGTTGTACTGGGTCTCCCTACACCCGTAGGACTTAGACTCCCCGAACCCCTCCTCCCGGAGAATAGATCTGAGATAGTCCTAGTCCGAGGTCTGTTCCGTGGCCTTCTTTTACCTCGGATAGAGTACGTTAAGTTCCTTCTTACCCCTAATATACATGTTTACCTTCTGATTGGGAGTTTACCGGGAAACGGTCTGAAGATGACAATGTTTTATACAGTCACGTCTCTTCACTGGGTTATTATTTTATGGACTCTATCTTCAAATGAGTCTAAAGACACAGTCACTCTTAGTGAATAAAGAAAATAAAAGTGTCGTGAACAAATCAAGACGGAGTTATACCCACTAAATCAGTACGTACCCCCAGAGGACGTGGTTACCACCCGTGGGTCTCACGTCCCCGACTGGGACAAACATGGGTCATTTGTAAGTTTTTACAACTGGTTTGACCAGTCTTAAATAAGTCCACCCATATGACATCAGAAGAATAAATACCAAAAGATTGTGAACATGTCAAAAAGGACCCGGAAATGGTTGACACTTTCACTCTCACTTTCACAATCAGTGAGTCAGTACAGGTCGAGAAACGTTGAGGCACCCGACATCGGACGGTCCGAGGAGACAGGTACCTTAAGAGGTCCGTTTTATAACCTCACCTATCGGTAAGAGAAGATGTCCCCCAGAAGGCCTGGGTCCCTAACTTGGGTTCAGAGGACTTAACGTCTGTCTAAGAAATAGTAGACTTGGTAGTCCCTTCGGGGATGGTTCACATATCGTGTATTTTTTGTAAGGTACTTCTAGTAAGTAATATGTTCACGATGAAAAAATCTTAAACCAAACAACGGGTTTACTACTGTATGAATTTTGAACGTTTATGGAGATTTACCCACCCTTCACCAGTGTAAATTTCTGGGATTAGGTGAGAAATTAGTATTATTAGGTACAAGTCTCACTTCCTTAGTCCGTCTTTAGAACTCCAGTGTACTAAACCTGATGTAATTCACCTATATAATTATGAAATCCTCTTCAAGACCTCACATTTGTATTTCACAACAATAATAAAATATGAGTCTTTTATAAGAGAGTTATTGAATCACCCCCGAAAAATCATCCCTTAATTGGATTTTCTTTTACAGTGTAAAATATTATCAGAATGTAAATAAAGACCTTTACACAAAAAGTTTTTCTATAAATCCATCAGATATTTGGTTTTGTGTAAGTCATCGACTCAGTCAATGGTAAGTCAAGTCAAGTCAAGTCAAGTCAGCGAGTCAACACAGGTTGAGAAACGTTGAGGTACCTGACGTCGTGCGATCGGAAGGGATAGGGAGTGGTTAAGGACCTAGTACAAGATTGAGTACAGGTAGTTCAGCCACTACGGTAGGTTGGTAGAGTAGGAGACAGTAGGGAATAGGAGGAGGAAGTTAGAAAGGGTAGTAGTCCCAGGAAAGGTTACTCAGTCAAGAAACGTAGTCCACCAGTTTCATAACCTCAAAGTCGAAGACGTAGTCAGGAAGGTCAATGATAATGTTATAATTTATAATATAAACTTACCTGTCACGGGGTCTCTGAAAAACCTTAAATACACTTACTTATAGGGTATTGATGTATTAGAATTTTAGTCATTTATTTCTGTATGATTTCTTTACAACTCAATTATACATTCCCTCTCACATAATTTTAAAACTGTATCAAATGACACTCTTACTTTGATATAGTATTTTGTTATGGTTGATTTAAAGTCATTGGTAAGGGTGGAGGAAGTGATCTTTTATTTTAAGTCATAATTGTGACACAATTTTATACTGTCTTAGAACAATTCAACTCGGTATATTTTAATAAGTATAAACTGGACGTCTCTGTTGTTAAAGAATATTAAATGGAATTACATACAAACAAAATTAGTACTTGAGTACTAGGTGACTACGAGAAAGTCCTTTTGTCTATTATAGGTATAAAAGAATAAATACAAGAACCGTGTCTGTCTTTTGGGACCTAAGACTTCAGTACCAGAAAACTCTAACAGGTGTTTAGGTTTGTCGAAGACTAGATCGCTAAATTAAATCTCGTATTAAGATAATTGGTCTCACAGGACAAGAAGAGTTAGAAACATTTTTACTACGACGATCAAAACTTCTTGTTTACATAATAATGCATTTATACATTCTCTCTCACATACTTTCTAAACTGTATTATATGACACCCTTGCTCACATATAGTATTTTGTTATGATAGGATCAATTTAAGGTAATCGATAAGGGAGTTTTGTCTGTCGGTCAAAACTTCTTGTTTAAATAATGATAATATTTCCTTCAAGTCCTCACCCTTTCTTACTCAACGATAATTCTCGTTTTTCTTTTATTTCACTAACTACTAACAAACGAAATAATTAAAGTAAGTGTTTTATAACTCGTAGATGACACAGGATGTTGTACGAGTAACATCCCTCCTATTGTTGTTGGAATCCCAATAAAATTCCTACTTTTTCGGAATCTTGTAAATTTCGTGAATCTTGTCACGGGTGGTGTATCACTCACGTTATACAAACAATAGTAGTCACTTTCACAATCAGCGAGTCAACACAGACTGAGACGTTGGGGGACCTGACCCCGGGTGGTCCGAGGAGACAGGTACCTTAATAGGTCCGTTCTTAGGACCTCACCCAACAGTAAAGGAAGAGGTACAATAGTAATTATTGAAGGTTTTGTACACGAATCGTAGTTCTTCTGTTCGGTAAATCTGCATACTGACGAAACTAAGTTTTCGTCTCGAACGGAGGGACACAAAGAGAAGGGATTTTCATGTTATCATTAAACGAAGGATGTAACACGGAAGTCTAACTTTAGGTAGACACCAAAACATTTTCCCTTAGATTAAGACTCAACGAAAACGTCGAGAACAGTAAGACTCGCATAGTCTTCATACCTCGGAAACATTTTGAAACAAAGAAGTCATGAAACGTTATATGTGTGTGTGTATATGTATAAGTTTACACTCGTATACCATCCGTACAGAACACCCCCTTTCCACCGCGTAAGAAACTAAATCACGTGGACACACCCACCGTCGGTAGGACGAAGGACAATGGAGACACTGGTGTCGGAGTCGTTGAGCCTCTCGGTAGGAGACCCCGGAGTCGTCTAAGGTAGGGATCCTGACTCCAGGGTTCCCTCGACCCTTCAACTCCAAAGTCTTAGAACCTGGTCGCGAAAGTAGGAAAGGGGTCGACAAGTAGTCAAAATCCTAAAGTGTATGGAGAAGATGTAGTCTACCAGAAAAAAGTACTTTTGAGGACGACTACCGAGACACAGGTGTGGGGTATTTAAGATTTGTTGACCCACTTATTTTTGTACGAGGGATGTTTCACTCACTCTGGATCACGGTTATGGCGTGTACCCTTCTTCATCCACTTCTCCCGTAAAGGGGGAGTCGGATGTTACGTCTGTTCTAGTCTACGAGGGTCCGACTTGGGTAGAGTCTCCCTTTAGCCACGTCCCATTTTAACGAACATGTCGGGTCTCGTGTTCAGACACGTCGTACCATTTAGATTACTCTTGTAGTTTATCTCCCGAGGTAGTCACACCTAGTCACGTGGACCGAGTATTTAGTTTAAGAGAGACCGGGTGTGTGATGGTGGGGGCACAGAACTCTACTTAAAAACGATTTAATAGAACTCTTCTTGAAAAAAAGATAAAGGAAACACTAAGGGGTGTAACATAGAAGGTATTTAGAAGATAGATACCACATAAAAATTTTCTGAAACGAGTTTTTAAATCCGGATATTCAAAATCTATTTATTACGTTATTTAATCCCCAAAGTCTAATTGTATATGTGTGATGATATATATTTTATCCGTTGGTTGTTCCCGAGACATCGTGTCCCTTGAGATAAGTTATAAGAGATACCCTTTCCGTAAGACATAAGATATACCCTTTCCGTAGACTTTACACATACATATTGACTTAGTGAAACGACATGTGGCACAACATTTAGCTGATATGGGATTATTTTTTATTTTCAATTTAATTTTTATTTATGTAATTTTAAAAATTAATTTTTTCTTCTCCAACTGATGTGTGTTTAATAGTCGTTCCATGTAATGATAAATCAAAGTTCGTCGGATAATCGATCAACGTCAAAAAGAGGGTTTTTCTTAGGATGACTTGAGAGAGTATTGAAGAAAAGTGAGTGAGTTTTTATACATAGACAGAATTGATATGAATCTAATTGAAACACTTCGTGGTTAGAATAAGTTTGATCTTGATAACTTTACTGTCTACTACTTAATAAAAAAGACTTGAATTGCGAAATTTAAAAAAAGTCAGTTTATCGTTGGTTTTCAACCGCAATAATTGTCGTTGTACTACACTTAGGAAATTTCTATTGACTTGGAGAGGTTTTACAAAAAGGACCTTTAGTGACGGAGACGTTTCACCGACCACTGATAACCTATCAGTAAATGGAAAGGAAACTCCACGACCTGAGACAACACGAATTAAAACTGGTGAAAAGGAGAATTTCAGAAGTCCTAGAAGTCACTATCCAGGATCTTCCGTTAGAACCGAAAAATCCCAAAGTAAGTACAAATAGTGACTAAAAGGAGGTCTAAACGAACAGACATCGTCGTCGTTCTAAAGAAAAGATGAAACGATCAAAATCTGTAATTGTTTAGAAGGTCAACCAAAAGTAAAGACTTTCGGTCATTTCTACATCCCAATTCCAGGACTCTTGTAACGAAGTAGGTTTCGAGGGAAGGACCTCCCCACTCCCGACTCCCCAACGTAGCACAAATACGGCCAACTTCCTCCGAAGAAGACAGGAGTCCGTTCCGACGGAGAGAACCCTAGAGGATGTTGAGATAGAGACCGTGAAACGATTTAAACCTTCGTCTACTCCATAGAAGAGGTGAAGAGTCGTCTAAAGAAAACCATAGAGTTAGACAGTAAGAGACCTAATTCACCATAAACCTCCGAAGGGTGGTTAAGTCTGCTACCTGTATACCGAGTACAAACACAAAAGTGTGGGTCCGGTGACTCTGCTACTTGCTACGACCCCTATTTATGGTAGACGGTAAGCGGGTAGGGACTTTGACTGAAGACACCCTACATACTTAATCTGTGACGAGACTCTCCAGAGTGTCTCAATTCTATCAATACTGTCAAAAAAGAAGGAAGAGTACTTCACGTAAGAAGGGGTTAAACTTTAACTAAACTTTACGTCTGGGAAGTCTTGTAAACTACACTCTCACCTTTTAAAATTAGGATTGACGGGGGACGGTTTCCTCCGTACCTACAACCTAGAAGTAAGTCAAACAGTTTAAACACGAAGATTTTCTTAGACCGTCGTAAACTCTTTGTTTCGTTATAACAGTTGACTTTTTTTAATCTCTTGGATCTCCAATTCTAAATATGAAATAAACTGTCTGGAAGACTCCTGAAGTCGGACCCTCAGAGAGTCCATTGAGACTTCCCGACGAGGCTTCTCCATTCCTTCCTCGGTCCTATACGGCTCAAAAACGTGGTTTTTATAGCCAGTGTCTTATAGCTCGTCACAAGAGACACGATATGTCATCTAGGAACAACCAAGAGATAAAATTTACATTGTCACACATGTATAGTTAGAGTTTGAGGGTTACATAGAGCTAGATAACTTGTGACGAGTCATAAGACATTATTAGATTTACCCTTTTCGTAAACTTTTTTTTATCTATGTACATAGTCAAGTTAAGTCAGCGAGTCAGCACAGGTTGAGAAACGTTGGGGTTCTTAATGTCGTGTCGTCCGGAGGGACAGGTAGTGGTTGAGGGTCTCAAATGGGTTTGAACACAGGTAGCTCAGCCACTACGGTAGGTCGGTAGAGTAGGAGACAGCAGGGGAAGAGGAGGACGGGGGTTAGGGAGGGTCGTAGTCCCAGAAAAGGTCACATCCATATTGGTTTAGTTAAAAGACATGTGGACTTTGATTGTGTTGTAACAATAATTTATACGAAGTTATATTTTATTTTTGAATTTTTTGTCTTGTAGTTTTCTGATGACTATTAATTTCTTTTTGTCTATAGAGTTTAATTACTTAAATCTTTAAAAGGCACAGACCCTTCTACGTTCTCCGACCCAAGGAACTTTAGTGAGGAAACTATACGTGGAATTGATAGATCCCGGTCATAGGACGAAAAGAGGTAGGACTTTGGGGAGAAGCACGTGGTATCCTATACCGTGCGTTACAAAATTAGGTGTAACGCACATACGTGTGTGTGATTTATCAAAGTCAAGTCAAGTCAAATCAGCGAGTCAGTACAGGTTGAGAAACGTTGGGGTACCTGACGTCGTACGGTCCGGAGGGACAGGTAGTGGTTGAGGTCCTCAGATGGGTTTGAGTATAGGTAACTCAGTCACTACGGTAGGTTGGTAGAGTAGGAGACAGTAGGGGAAGAGACGGACGGGAGTTAGAAAGGGTCGTAGTCCAGAAAAGTTTACTCAGTCGAGAAGCGTAGTCCACCGGTTTCATAACCTCAAAGTCGAAGTTGTAGTCAGGAAGGTTACTTGTGGGTCCTGACTAGAGGAAATCCTACCTGACCAACCTAGAGGAACGTCAGGTTTCCCGAGAGTTCTCAGAAGAGGTTGTGGTGTCTAGTTTTCGTAGTTAAGAAATCACGAGTCGAAAGAAATGTCAGGTTGAGAGTGTAGGTATGTACTGATGACCTTTTTGGTATCGGAACTGATCTACCTGGAAACAACCGTTTCATTACAGAGACGAAAAATTATACGACAGATCCAACCAGTATTGAAAGGAAGGTTCCTCATTCGTAGAAAATTAAAGTACCGACGTTAGTGGTAGACGTCACTAAAACCTCGGGTTTTTTTATTTCAGACTGTGGCAAAGGGGTAGATTAACGGTACTTCACTACCCTGACCTACGGTACTAGAAGCAAAAGACTTACAACTCGAAATTCGGTTGAAAAAGTGAGAGGAGAAAGTGAAAGTAGTTCTCCGAAAAATCAAGGAGAAGTGAAAGACGGTATTCCTACCACAGTAGACGTATAGACTCCAATAACTATAAAGAGGGTCGTTAGAACTAAGGTCGAACACGAAGGAAGTCGGGTCGTAAAGAGTACTACATGAGACGTATATTCAATTTATTCGTCCCTCTGTTATATGTCGGAACTGCATGAGGAAAAGGCTAAACCTTGGTCAGACAACAAGGTACAGGTCAAGATTGACAACGAAGGACTGGACGTATGTCCAAAGAGTTCTCCGTCCAGTCCACCAGACCATAAGGGTAGAGAAAGTCTTAAAAGGTGTCGAAGTCAGTACAGGTTGAGTAACATCTGTCTGATATTGGGAGGTCCGAGGAGACAGGTAACTTAAAAGGTCCGTTCTTATGACCTCACCCAACGGTACGGGAGGAGGTCCCCTGAAAGGACTGGGTCCCTAGTTTAGACACAGAGAATATAGAAGACGTCACCGTCCGTCCAAGAAAGGTGATCGCGGTGGACCCTTCGGTGTAATGGAAACCGTTAAATAAATTGAAAACCCCTGGTTCAAGGGAGTAGACACTTCACCCGTATTATTAACAGGTGTGGAGGATCTCAACACCCTCCAAATTTCTTAGTTATATTACTGTCAAAAATCTTCTCACGGACTGTGTTTGACTCACACAATTAGATAATCACCCTCTTTCTACACCTTTACTTCCTTGGTATGTAGATGTACCGTTGGACTCACTTTGAGTGTTCGTACACCGTGTTTTTCTCACTAAAGATCTTCTTATATGTCTCGTATTTAGGTAAATGTATTGTGGAGTTTTGTGTGTCTTAATTTGTGATCAGTATATATGTGTCATTTTGATATTTCTTTCGGCTTCTTTACTAATTGTACTTCGTTTCAAATCTTAGTATCTATGGGAGTCCCTGACTTTTAGGTCCCTCGGGTACCTCGAGTACCCCTAAGTCACCTTAATAATCGTCCGAGGAATTTGTTACATCTCTGTTCCGTAAGAAGAAATTTGACACGTACGTATAATATATACGGGATGACGATTCAGCGAAGTCAGCACAGGCTGAGACGCACTGGAGTATCTGTCGTCGGGTGGTCCGAGGGGGCAGGGACCCTAAGAGGTCCGTTCTTGTGACCTCCCCCAACGGTAAAGGAAGAGGTTACGTACTTTCACTTTTCCCTTTCACTTCAGTGAATCAGCACGGGCTGAGAATCGTTGGGGTACCTGACGTCGGATGGTCCGAGGAGGCAGGTACCCTAAAAGGTACGTTCTCAATAATATATTTCTTTTTGTCACCTTGGGGTTTCGGGGACATCAGTACATACCTACACTCTCAAGCTGATATTTCTTTCGACTCGTGACTTCTTAATTACGAAAACTAGACACCACAACCTCTTCTGAGAACTCTCAGAGAACCTGACGTTCCTCTAGTCTGGTCAGTTAGAATTTCTTTAGTCAGGACTTATAAGTAACCTTCTGACTACGATTTCGACTTTGAGGTTATGAAACTGGTCGACTACGTTTCTTGACTGAGTAACTTTTTCTTGGTCTAAGACCCTTTCTAACTTCCATCCTCCTTTTCCCCTGTTGTTTCCCATTCTACCAACCTACGGTAGTGGTTGAGCTACCTGTACTCAAACTCGTTCGAGATCCTCAACTACTACCTGTCCCTTCGGACCGCACGACATCAGGTACCCCAGTGTCTCAGTCTGTGGTAACTCGCTGACTTGACTTTCGGGGACTTAAAACAAAGTAAGAGTATCCAAGGTATTGACACAGTCGAAACATAGTAACCATTTCGGTAAACCTTACTACGCTCGACAGTCTGTAAAAGGGAACGTTCAGTCTTTGTTCATAAAATACCGGTATAAGACAAATGTTTCGAAGAACCAAAGGGTTCTAAACTGATACAGAATTTTAAGACTTGTCTTTTGTTGACAACTGTCTAACCAGTAACCTAAAGACACGGGTCACTTCCTGCACGGGACTTTTGGAACCGAACTGACTCTTGAAGGTAATAAGTTTCTCACTTATGGCTTCGGGACTGTCTTTCACTCCTCCTGTACCCTAAGTGTACTTGAAGACTTTACGTTCGTGAAGAGACTGAGTGTCCACTGTTTGTCAATTACAGAGTCTGTCCGACCGTCAGGGTGACTGTTTTTAATGTATCACATTTGTGTAGGGAAGGAATACTTCGTCGATCGTCAACTAGAGACGACTACAATCATACGTCCCTTCTTCCTAATCCTGAAAGTTTCCGAGACGGAAATATGACGTCGAGTGACGAGGAAAGATATTATTCGAACGGAACCAATGTGTACGAATCACTGGTAACCGTTTATTTTACACAAACGAAAAGGATTGAGGGGTATAAAGGACGGTCGGACAATGATCGTCGAAGGTCTTACTTTCTAAACGTTTTAACGTCCAAATTTGGTGTGAAAGCTTACCTTTGTGGAAAGTAGGTCGGTATTACTACTTGAATTTTGTAAATTGAAAGGGGGTTTGTTCCATATTTGTCTTCATATTAATTCTGCACACGATTATAAAGAAGAATCGTTGGGTGTAGTAGATTTGGAGTCAGAGTTCTTAGATCTCGTGTACAAGGAGACATTGACAACAAGTCAACGATTCTGAGAAACTCTGGGGTACCTGACGTCGAGCGGTCCGAAGGGACTAGGAGTTGTAGAGGACCTCAAACGGGTTCAAGTACAGGTAACTAAGCCACTACGGTAGGGTGGTAGAGTAGGAGACAGCTGGAGAAGAGGAAGGCGGACTCGTAGTGTAAAATTGTTTCCTAACTTGTTGGTCTTTCGTAGAGTCTCACCCAGGTTATCGTTTCTATATTCCCCTTTACCTACACTCAAACTCACTTGAGACCCTCTACCACTACCTGTCCCTCCGGACCGTAGGACGTTAAGTACCCTATCGTTTCTCAGTCTGTACTGACTCGCTGACTTGACTTGACTTGACTTCCCCTTTTCACCTACCTTAGGTCCTAAATCATTTCAGGATTGTCGACGGTGTACGTTCCTGAAAGGATACTTACTCCTGTAATCGGTACACAAAGAACGAATTTTCTTACTTTAAGTCAAGTCAAGTCAAGTCAGTCAAGTCAACGAGTCAGCACCGACTGAGAAACGTTGGGGTACTTAGAGTCGTACGGTCCGAAGGGACAGGTAGTGGTTGAGGACCTCAAGTGAGTCTAATTGTAGGTAGCTCAGTCACTACGGTAGGTCGGTAGAGTAGAGACAGCAGGGGAAGAGGAGGACGGGGTTAGGGAGGGTCGTAGTTTCAGAAAAGGTTACTCAGTTGAGAAGCGTACTCCACCGGTTTCATGACCTCAAAGTCGAAATCGTAGTAAGGAAGGTTTCTTTAGGGTCCCGACTAGAGGAAGTCCTACCTCACCAACCTAGAGGAACACCAGGTTCCCTGAGAGTTCAGAAGAGGTTGTGGTGTCAAGTTTTCGTAGTTAAGAAGCCGCGAGTCGGAAGAAGTGTCTAGTTGAGAGTGTAGGTATGTACTGATGACCTTTTTGGTATCGGAACTGATCTGTCTGGAATCAGCCGTTTCATTACAGAGACGAAAAATTATACGATAGATCCAACCAGTATTGAAAAGAAGGTTCCTCATTCGCAGAAAATTAAAGTACCGACGTCAGTGGTATACGTCACTAAAACCTCGGGGGTTTTTATTTCAGACTGTGACAAAGATGACAAAGGGGTAGATAAAGGGTACTTCACTACCCTGGCCTACGGTACTAGAATCAAAAGACTTACAACTCGAAATTCGGTTGAAAAAGTGAGAGGAGAAAGTGCAAGTAGTTCTCCGAAAAATCGAGGAGAACTGAAAGACGGTATTCCCACCACAGTAGATGTATAGACTCCAATAACTATAAAGAGGGTCGTTAGATCTAGGGTCGAACACAAAGAAGGTTAGGTCGCAAAGAGTACTACATGAGACGCATATTCAATTTATTCGTCTCACTGTTATATGTAGGAACAGCATGAGGAAAAGGATAAACCTTGGTCAGACAACAAGGTACAGGTCAAGATTGACAACGAAGGACTGGACGTATGTCTTAAGAGTTCTCCGTCCAGTCCACCAGACCATAAGGGTGGAGAGAGTCTAAAAGGTGTCAAATAACACTAGGTGTGTCAGTTTCCGAAACCGTATCAGTTATTTCGTCTTTACCTACAAAAAGACCTTAAGAGAACGAAAATGGTACTAAGTCGCCTACAACCGTTAAACTAGAGACCAAGGAGACGGAAAAGATTTTGGTCGAACTTGTAGTCCTTCAAGTGCCAAGTGTATAACGACTTCGGACCGAACCTCTTAAAACTCGTAATGAAATGATCGTACACTCTACTCACGTTAACACACCATCAAACTCGTAAGAAACCGTAACGGAAAGAAACCCTAACCTTACTTTTGACTGGAAAAGGTCAGGACACCGGTGACGACTCAAAAGGTTTAAACGACCGTATAACTCACGTCGTGGAAGTGTCGTATAGGAAGTCCTGAACTTTATCGAGTTGACCTTAAGGTAGTGGAGGTGATCTGAACAAGTATCACTACGAAAGATTCCGGGTGAACTGAAGTGTAAGGTCCTACAGACCGAGATCTACTCACTAGTGTGGTAGTACTAATAGACCCAACACTTCTAGAAAAAACGTGTCAAGAAGACACATAAGAACGGTGGAGAAGAATTATAGAAGACGAAGACAATCCAGGTATGGTAAAGAGAGGAACTAGTTCGGGTAGAAACGTACTTTACAAGGGAACCATCGAGATTAAAAGAACTTCTCTAGAGATCAAACGGAGATAAAGAAACGTGACTAGTGACTTCTTCCGAAAGAATAGAGAAGAACGATAAGAGACCTTGAGACGTAAGTCTACGAATATAGAAAGGAAAAGAGGAAACGAAAAGTGAAGAGAAGAAAAGTGTCGATAAACATTCCGGAGAGGTCTGTCGGTAAAACGAAAAAACGTAAAGAAAAGGTACCCCTACCAGAACTAGGGACAGAGGACATGTTACAGTGCTTGGAGTAAGGTATCAAGTAATCCGTGAGATAGATAGTCTAGATCAGGGAATTTAGATAAAAAGTGAAGTTGACATATCAGTATTCCCTAAACCAAATCCAGTATGGACTTACCAGATCACCAAAAGGGATGAAAGAAGTTAAAGTCCGACTTAAACCATTATTCCTCAAGTACTAGACTCGGTGTCAGTCGAGGACCAGAACAAAAACAACTAACATATCTCGAAGAGGTAGAAACCGACGTGTCTTATATTAGTTAGACTAAAGACACAACTGGTAGATCACTATAGGTACACATCTCAGAAGAGAACACAACAACCTTCTCCCACAAATGATACTGGTCACGTAAAAGAACCGTTTTGAGATAATGGTAAACGGGACGAAGTAAGACGTAAGGTTCCGGTTTAAACGGACAATGAGGTCCACAAAGAAGTGAAGGATGAAAACGTAAGGTCAGGGGATATTACTTTTCCTGTAGAAAAAACCCACAATCAAGATTTTCCAGAACATCCAGAAGTATCTTGGCAAGTTGGAGTCGAAGAAGTCGCAATGACCAACCCCGTATCTGAACCTAATGGCACTATAACTTACAAAACGGAACCTTTGCTTGTCTCTAGTAAGACAGCAAAAACTCTAACGTAGGTTCATGACGTAAAGTCTGAGCAAACAACTGGTACTACCGATGAGGTAAAGAAGACTCCCTAAGGACGGGTGTCATCACGTATATTACCAGTAGACTCAATTTAAGTGGGTAAGGTCAGGTAAAATCAAACGACTCAGGATCTTACAGTTGTAAGTGAGAACGACAGAGAACAAACTGGTGAAGGTTAAACGGAACTAAGTACCTGGACTGTAAGGTCCAAGGATACGTTATAACGAGAAATGTCGTAGCCTGGAACGAAGATAGTGGTCAGCGTAGGTGTCGACCCATAACAAAAACGAAACCGAGGTAGGGAAGTAAGAAAGACCTCAATAAAGAGGTGAATAGAGGTCATCGTATAACCCGTGGATGACTGGACCCCTCAAGGAGAAAGTCATAGAATAGTAAAACGGAAAAGTATGACAAGTACCCAAAGAGTTCCGTTCTTAAGACTTCACCGAACGGTAAGGGAAGAGGTCACCTGGCGTAAGACAGTCTGGAGAGGTGGTACTGGGCGGGTTGCACCCAACGGGGCGTCCGTACTGAATCAAAGTAACTCAATTTGTTGCGACACCAGGATCACACTAATCTAACTGATCAAAAGACACTCATACCAAGGTCACACAGACGGGAGACTACGGGAGAACGTTGTGGATGGTAGAATGAACCCAAAGAGAGTGGAACCCACACCCCATAGAGAAGTGCCGACGAGGTCGTTTCGCGTCGGTGACGAGGAATGGAACCTACTCCCCATAGAGGAGTGGTGGCGGGAAGGACTGGAAGTTACACCCTACCGAGGAAATCCGGGAGGACGCGGGTGCGTCGGTGGCGAGGAACCTGCACTCAAACGAGGAGGGCCGGCGGCGGGGACCGGAGCCCGTATCGCAACGAGGAGGGCCGTCGTCAGGGACCGGAACCTGCGACCCATCGAGGAGAACCGACGGTGGGAAGCCCGTACCCCAGGAGGGTCGAAGACGGGGACTGGAACCTGCACCCCATCGAGAAGAGCCGGCGCGAATCACGTAACAAGCGTCGGCGGACGTGAATCACGCATCCTGTGCATAAACCCTCAACGACCTTCCGTCTCAAGTCAAGGTTACTTCTTTCCCGAAGGACATTAATTCACCGTTAAGAATTAAGTACTCGTATACTCCATGACTCTAGAGACAGTGCCAAATGTAAAACTTTTGTGACGAATATGATGGAAGTGCACTTATTTAGAATCAACAAAAGTAAAGTCAATAGGTCTTTTGAGACGTCGTAAATCGTGACCTCATCTCCAAAGAAACGACCTTCGTAGTCTCATCCGACCATTTATGTTGAATTGGTCATAGAATGACGTGAGTTTCAGAGTCCATACGGATCTAGATTTTTAACATAATAACACGAAAAGGTTGTTGATCTCTTTCACCCTTAATTTACTTGTCTCCACCCTTCCTTCTCCCATGGAAGTGTCACGTCGTTTATGGACCCGTAACTTCCTGTGTAATATGAATCAACCCTTTTCTTACACTTATTGAGGTTTTAATAAGAATGTCCAATAATGAA
Source organism: Capra ibex (assembly GCA_006410555.1). Lineage (NCBI taxonomy): Eukaryota > Metazoa > Chordata > Mammalia > Artiodactyla > Bovidae > Capra > Capra ibex. The sequence goes on along the minus strand of SJYO01026388.1, from coordinate 57,403,958 downwards.
TTGGAGATCTCACATTTGAGGTACTTCCGTCCCTAAAACTAAAAGAAAATGAGATACAAGGGTCGTGGATTTTGTCACAGATACTATATAATCAACGAGTTATTTATAAACGATTACCTTTTATACTTATTTACCAAAAATTTTAAACACACTTAATCACGGGTCTTTAGGTGGGTGTGTTTATGTCAAATGACTATAAACTGGTTCTATATTTCCGTCAAGACTTCTTTCCTATTATATAAGTTCTTTACCATAACTTGTTAATCTGTAGGTGTACATTTTTTTCTAAGATCTGTTTTTGAAACGTCGAAAGTGTTTTTTAATTGAGTTTTATCTCGTATCTGGATTTACATTTTACGTTTTGATATTTTGAAGATCTTCTTTTGTATCATCTTATCCACTGGAACCCGAATCGATATTCGAAAATTAATGTTGTCGTTTTGGTGTTAGGTCCTTCCCCAAGAACCGACTCTCTTCTTCATGATACAGAGACTCTACATGTACGTGAACGTGAAACTTCCCTTCCAGTCTTTCTACCGTCTACTTGGTCCTCCTCGGACCCTCTTCTCCTCCCGTCCCCCGTCGATTTCTGGTCCTCGGAAAAGAAAATTAGATCAACTAGTTGTCTCAACACAATTAAAGACTATATACCGTTTCACTAATCCAATAGTCAAGTTAAGTCAGTGAGTCAGTACAGGTTGAGAAACACTGAGTACCTGACGTCGTGCGGTCTGAGGACACAGGTAGTGGTTGAGGGCCTCGAACGAGTTTGAGTTCAGGTAGCTCAGTCACTACGGTAGGTTGATAGAGTAGGAGACAGTAGGGGAAGAGGAGGACGGAAGTTAGAAAGGGTCGTAGTCCCAGAAAAGTTTACTCAGTCGAGAAACGTAGTCCACCGGTTTCATAACCTCAAAGTCGAAGTCGTAGTCAGGAAAGTTACTTATAAGTCCTGACTAAAGGAAATCCTAACTGACTAACCTAGAGGAACGACAGGTTCTCTGAAAGTTCTTAGAAGAGGTTGTGGTGTCCAGTTTTCGTAGTTAAGAAGTCACGAGTCGAAAGAAATGTCAGGTTGAGAGAGTAGGCATGTACTGATGACCTTTTTGGTATCGAAACTGATCTACCTGGAAACAGCCATTTCATTACGGAGACAAACAAACAAAAAACAAACAAAAAAAAAACTAAACGACAGATCCAACTAGTATCGAAAAGAAGGTTCCTCGTTCGTAGAAAATTAAAGCACCGACGTCAGTGGTAGACACCGCTAAAACCTCGGGGTCTTTTATTTCAGAGAATGACAAAGGTAACAAAGGGGTAGATAAACGGTACTTCACTACCCTGGTCTACGGTACTAGAATCAAAAGACTTACAACTCAAAATTTGGTTGAAAAAGTGAGAGGAGAAAGTGAAAATAGTTCTCCGAAAATCAAGAAGAAGTAAAAGACGGTATTCGTACTACAGTAGATGTATACACTCCAATAATTATAAAGAGGGTCGTTAAAACTAAGGTCGAACACGAAGTAGGTCGGGTCGTAAAGAGTACTACATGAGACGTATCTTCAATTTATTCGTCCCACTGTTATATATCAGAACTGTATGAGGAAAAGGATAAACCTTGGTCAGACAACAAGGTACAGGTTAAGATTGACAACGAAGGACTGGACGTGTGTCTAAAGAGTTCTCCGTCCAATTCACCAGACCATAAGGGTAGAGAACTTCTTAAAAGGTGTGAAACAATACTAGGTGTATCAGTTTCCGAAACCACATCAGTTGTTTTGTCTTCATCTACAAAAAGACCTTGAGAGAACGAAAAAGTTACTAGGTTGTCTATAACCGTTAAACTAGAGACCAAGGAAACGGAAAAGATTTAGGTCGAACTTGTAGACCTTCAAGTGCCAAGTGTATGACAACTTCGGACCGAACCTCTTAAAATTCGTAATGAAACGATCGTACACTCTACGCACATCAACGCACTATCAAACTCGTAAGAAACCGTAACGGAAAGAAACCTTAACCTTACTTTTGACTTGAAAAGGTCTGGACGCCGGTGACGACTCAAAAGGTTTAAACGACCGTATAATTCAAGTCATGAAAGTACATACCCACACTCTTAACCTGGTATTTCTTTCGACTCTCGACTTCTTGACTGCGAAAACTCGACACCAAAACCTCTTCTGAGAACTCTCGGGGAACCTGACGTTCCTCTATTTTAGTCAGTTAAGAATTCCTTTAGTCAGGACTTATAAGTAACCTTCCTGACTACGATTTCGACTTCGAGGTTATGAAACCGGTGGACTACATTTCTTGACCGAGTAAACTTTTCTGGGACTACGACCTTTTCTAACTTCCGTCCTCCTCTACTCCTAATGACTCTTACTACCGTAGTGGTTGAGTTACCTGTACTCAAACTCGTCCGAGACCCCCAACCACTATCTATCCCTTAGGACCGCACGACATCAGGTACCTCAGAGATTCTCAGTCTATGTTGACTCACTGACTTGAATTGACTTGACTACCCTGACCTACGGTACTAGAACCAATAAACTTACAACTCGAAATTCGGTCAAAAAAGTGAGAAGAGAAAGTGAAAGTAGTTCTCGGAGAAGTCAAGGAGAATCGAAAGACGGTATTCCCACCACAGTAGACATATAGACTCCAATAACTATAAAGAGGACCGTTAGAACTAAGGTCGAACACCAAGTAGGTCGGGTCGTAAAGTGTACTACATGAGATGTATATTTAATTTATTCGTCTCACTATTATATGTCGGAACTGTAAGAGGAAAGGGTTAGACCTTGGTCTCCAGTACTCGTCTGTGTACCAGTTTTTCTTTAATCCAAGTCTTTTAAGTGAACTGTTTTTATGAAGTTGTGTCCGTGTTCGGATATTAATGTAAGTAGTGACGTAACTGGTGTTTTCCTGAAAATTTATTAAACTTAAAAGTAATTATTTTCCAACTAAAACAATATTGGTATGTTCCGTTTTGATCCGTTGGTAATCTTATTTCCTTGTACGAGTATAATATAATTTGTCCTTTTATAATTTTTCACTACTTTACATAGTGTAAAAATGTTTATATGTATATATAAAATTTATATATATAAATATTTATACGTATACATTTACGTAACACAAAAGAAGACGAGTGTATAAAAGAGTAGAAGTAATACCAGTACACAGTTAACACTGTAAAATTGTTCACACCTTTAAGATAATACTCGTATGACTGTGAGAGACAATGGTCTAATGAGAGTCCTTCTGCCTCTGTCGATCGCTAACGTTAAAATTTCTGGTTTCTCAGTGTCTTTTTCATTAATACCACTCTTAATTTACTGAACATAACAAGGTTATTACAATATTCCTGTCCGTGTCACATATTTGAGTCTGTCCTTGTAAATTTTTACATTAACTTTAATCCTTCATTTTGGTCTACTTGTGTTGTCTTCCACTTAGCAGGGTCCACTGTAGATAATCTAAGCTTTAATCCTTTGTTGTCTCAAAATGGTGGGGTCCTTAAAACTATCGAGAAGTTAAGTCAGTGTCTATTTCCTCAAGTATATTTGAACACTTTGAAATTAGAATTGACAAATTTTCTTGGTCTCATTAGAAACATAAACAGTCACCCTATAATCGACTTATAAAGTTATGACGATCTATGGCACGAGTGAATCCTTCAGTATAAACCAAACACATCTTAGATTTTACGTTTATATAACCTTGTCGTGCATGGGATTGGGAGTTATTCAGACTGAAAATTTACCTTAAGATCCGAACCACCATCCATACTATCTTTCCTTAATACTTAAAGTTTCAAGTGTTCTTAGATCGTTTCTGGGATGTATAGACATTCCAGTTACCGTTTCGCTTTATAGAGACTCAGTGTAGACACAAAGGTCCTTTTCATATCTTTAGTAACCAGGGGTTTAAATTAAATCTCTGGGACTCGTTTTCAAATCTGTCCGGGTCTTAAATAGAGGCTTACACATTTGAGAGCGTACAGAAACTGTCTTTTCCAGGGACGGAAACCCAGTACCACTCCGAAGGGACCACCGAGTCTTCCACGACCTCTGAGCTCAAGTCAGGGACCTAACCCTTCTAGGGGACCTCTTCCCTTTACCGTTGGGTGAGGTCATAAGAACGGATCTCTTATAGTACCTGTCTCCTCGGACCGTCCGGTATCAGGTACCCGAGTGTTTCTCAGTCTCCGCTGACTCATTGATTGTAAAACCTAGTATGTGCTCGGGAGCTAACGTCTTGTCGGATTCGGCAGAAGTGTAGGGACCGCCTACGAGACCGGAGACGGTCGAACTTAAGGAGCGCCGACAGTCCCAGTCTTAAGACTCTTTCGGCCGCCCCCCGCCCCCGCCCCCNCTCCCCCCGCTTACCCCGCCCTCCCCCCGCCCCCCGCCGCCCACTTCGTCGGGGCTCGTCCACGTCGGAGGCGACGGAGAAGGAGCCGACCTCAGACGGCGAGTCGAAGGTCCCTCCACCCACCAAGGCACGCCCCTCAATCGTGTGTCGTTAATGCAGAAGGAACTTGACGTCGTCCGTTTCGGTGACTGTAAATATAGGTTTTTACCGAGTAAGCCTAGGGTGTCGGAAGGGTCTCCTCTTAGACAGTACAGAAGTAGTGGGAGGAGATTCCCGTTCCTCGGCGACAATTGTCCTCTAAGGGAAGAGTCGGACGGTGGGGGTGGGGCAGGGGTTGTGTGTGTGTGAACGTAAGTCTTTGGGTTGTCCCAAACCAGTGACACGGGTCACGACGTCGGGGGTCTAGGGGCGGAAACGGACAGACAGAATCCGGGGTGGTCGAGAGCCCCAGTCGAGACTCAACTGGTTCGGGAGGGAGACCGTCCACTGGAGACGAATCCCTTTACGGTCCCTCTCCAGTCCTTACGGGGTAGGGAGGAGCTGGTACGAGACAGGGGTCCTCGATCCGAGACGTGGGAAAGTAACCACCGGGCGAAAGGTCGATTTACAAAGGTCTTACTAAAGAGGTGTCTCACCATCGACTTCACCCTTCCGAGTGGAGATCGACCGTTGATCGGTCGTTATGTATGACTTGTAGAAACTCCAGATGTCTGTTAGGGTCAACGAAACCCCCAAATTCGTACTGAGGAGGTTTCTTCTCTGCATTTTTTATTCTGTATTTCTGGTTCGTACGGATGTCGGGAGAGAGTAAAATCAATTGTGTGGGTATAGGAACGTCACCCTACGAATAGGTTAGTCTCTAAAACGTCACTGTTTTAGACAATAAGTTAGAGTGTTAAACCGTTACACTACCTTATTCGATACAAAGTAAGAATTCCTACTCGTAAGAACTCTCACAAAAACCTTCAGTCAAAAGGAACACGCTACACTAAGAACAAAATAGAACAAAAACAAAGACGAAGTTTCGGTTGGGTCTAGAATATCGACTAAAAAAGTCTGTATAGGTGGTACTGAGTATCGATAAACTATTTCCTATTTTACGAAGATAAAGAGTCCGAATTGAAAGTTTTAATTTGTAAGTTTACTTTTTTTTCGTAACGAGGTCATCTACAGTCACTAATTTGAGTGTTTTTGTCAAGAAAAGTCTCTTCGAGGTATTACATAGATCTGACAAAGAAGGAAAGTAGGTTGGGACTGGATTAAGACTCGAAAAAAAAAAATTACGTAGAACTGAATTAATTAACAAATGTTCAACGACGAGTCTCTACTCAAATAATAGACTTATCTATGGGTACTCCTTTGAAGATCCCCAGTCCTTCCGACTTACTCCAGGGGAACGTAAGTCCCTTACTGTCGGAGGATGACGTGTGGGTAGGGACCTGGTCACTCTTACGTCTCACGGACACACCGTTGGGTGAGGTCATAAGAACGGACCTCTTACAGTACCCGTCTTCTCGGACCACCCGATGTCGGGTACCCCAGTGTTTCTCAACGTGTGGTGACTCGTTGATTGTGACATGAAGGACTCTACCGTGACGGGCTCCACCGTGACGGGCGAGGGAGGTCTGGGACGTCATAGTCCCTCTCTTAACCATATTTTCGGTGACCATTGGATTCCTCTACCTTTCCGATGAACGGTCCCAGAAGTCTTCTAGACTAAGTTGTACCGTTCTATCTAAAAGTCAAGGGAATTCCTTTTAGAACGAACTTTCTTCTTATGTAGACCTCGGTTGTCGATAGACGAGTTGGTGCTTTCTGTAGATAATTATGCTTAAAGGAGACAAAACAGAATGAGGGATTTCCCTCTAGTGATCTTTTCCAGTTTCACTAAGACAAAGGACATTAAGTGTATTTATTCAATAATAATTCGTAGGTGGTATAACCCCGTACCCCCTGTGGTCCTGTTTACTACGTACAGGATGGGAGTTCCTTGAATGTTCCTGAAGCGACACATGGTAGACGAAGGTTACTCCACAAAATAAGGGGTTGTGTCTTTTAGTGATGATTTACCTAAGGTGTGAAGGGACTGGAAGACAGGACTGAGGGTGCAGAAGTAAATTTAACAGTCGACATTATTCCACCACGGGAGCGACCCCTCTAATCTCGGAGAGGGACACTGAGGTGTGGTCGGTCCTTGGACTCTCGGTAGGGACTGAAAGGGAAGAAGGAGTGGAGAGGGTAGGTCAGTCAGTAGGACTTGACCTTTAAGACGGAGGTACTGTTAAGTACAGAGTGCGTAAAGAAGTAAAGGTGACGGAGTGAACCCCGAAGAAGTGTAGAGTGGACTTTGGTGAATTTGCGTAAGACCGAGCATCGGGACCCAAGTCAGAATAGGTCGTGAATTAGCAAGCGGTATGATATAGTATTGTACCTCTTCCTTCACCGTTGGGTGAGGTCACAAGAACGGACTTCTTATGGTCCCTGTCTCCTCGGACCACCCGACGGCAGATACCCCAGCGTGTCTCGGTCTGTGCTGACTTCGCTGAATCGTCGTCGTATAATATTGTCGTGAAAATGGACTGTCAGAAATACGACCTAATATCCGGGAACTCCCGTCCGTAATCGAAAGTTAGAGGTACAGGTCTTGTACCTCGTGTCACTGTCCGATTATCCTCCGTGAGTCGAATACGAATAATTTACGTACCCTCTACGATTTGCCTACGTACCCACATGATTTACAGAGGCGTGATGACACTAAAATGACAAAGAGGAGAAGTCAAAGGAGAGACAACAATTATTGGTGAAATAGTTAAAATCGTCATAAAGACGAAAAATAAGTGAATAAAGGTGATGGGATTAATTAAAAACCAAAGTTAGACGATACCCGATCGTTTGGTCTTTTAGTTTCAATAAATCTCTCACATATTTCATTCTCACTTGTCCGGGACTGGTCCAGGGAGAAGATGTAAATTTCGTTTACTCGAAGTCACGTGACTAAGACACTCTCGACAGAGTCGTGGAGTCCCTTGAAACAAGGTGACGACACAAGGTCTGCCGTCCTCAACAGTTATTAAGACTTTCAATGGATCTCCATTGATTCTACTCTGACATAATTTGAAAAACTTTTAACCACTGGAAAATTAACTATATCTCAACTAAATGTTACAACACAAAACCCACATGTCGTTTCACTAAGTCAATACAAATATATAAAAATATTAAGAAAATATTTAAATATAATAAAAATATATTTTTCTTAAAAGGTAAGACCAGATAATGTCCTACAACTTATATCAAAGGGTACGATATGTCATTCTGGAACACCAAATAGATAGAATATACATCGTTAAACATAGATGATTAGGGTTTGAGGAGTAGATACGGAGGGGGTGGAAGAAAGTGGAAACCATTGGTATTCAAAGAAAAGATACAAACACTTAAACAAGAACAAAACGTTTATTCAAGTAACCACGACATAAAATCTAAGGTGTATTCACTGTAGTATACCATTAACAGTCATTAGTTAGTAAAATTAAACATGAAAATAAAGTTATCATGAGAAAGTTTAAACGAAGACTTGCACATATCGTTTTGAAGACTAAAATGATATGAAAAATTTACGATATATACTTAGAATGGTTTCACACAATAATTTTGAATAGAGTGACCTTTTATAAACACATCGACGAATAAATAGAAACGGTAAAAATTAAAAAAGTTTATATCAAATTACAATTTATTCCTTCCTATAGTTTTTAGGGACATCTTTACTTAATTCTTGGGAGATGATTTTTACGTGCCTGTAACGTAAAAGACAACTTTTAGAGGTGGATGGATTAGGATAAGAATTACCTAAGAAACGGTCGTCTCTTGACTACTCATATCGGAACTTTATGAACGATCGTGTCTCGTCACCCAAAACGAAAAATCTGATACCAACCAATATAAATCCTCACTTCTGTCACGTGTGGGAATCTTTTCTTCAACTCGAACCGTAACTTCGGTCATTAGGAAGTCCATACGTAGAATTAACGGAGTCAACGTTCGTGTTCGGGTGAAGTGTTGGAAACGTTAACGGAAGGTAGAGTCGAGGACGTCGACCTCCGGACCAATTAGCCCAGGTGTACACACCGGGGTCAGGTAATCTTGAGTACCTGTGGATTGTGACCTGGTTGTTTAGGTCTCCGACCCGGTTCGGTTAATCTAAGAGAGAAAATCTTTATGTTTCAGTCCCGAGACTGCGTCTTGATTACCCAACTACAACTTGCGAACTAGACTCTCCTGTGTATCTCAGTCCTACCTTCACGGAAGAACCCGATGTACGTTGACTAATCTCTCCTTTTCGACTAATCTCTCTTTATTTTGTCTCTCTTCTCGGTGAGACTTCGGGATCCTCTCTGTGTCTCCACTGGAGTTAAGTCTCTTACTAGTCGACATTTTAAAAGTCCCACGTCGTGTTTTACTTTTACACCTTGAGGAATAAGTTTTCGTTGACAACCTTCCCCTACCGTGATTTCAATAATGTTATATAAAAAACAAATACTAACAAATATTTGACATGTCCTCACATAATCAGTTGAGTCCGACGGTATTGTTTTATAGTGTTTGACCCACCGAATTCGTTGTCTTTAAATGTCAGGACTTCTAATCTTCGGGTTCTAGTCCCACAACAATCCCACAGACCATTCCGGAGAGAAGACCCGAACGTCTGTCGATAGAATAGCGACATAGCGTATATTGGGAAGGAGACACGTGTGTCTTTTTCTCTTTACGGATCACAGAGAAGGAGAAGAATATTCCTGAACCCAGTTTTTCTCAGTCTGTACCGTTGACTTGTTCTTGTATTAGAGAAATTGGCGAGACAGAGGTTGATGTCAGTGTCTCTTCCAATCGTAAAGTTGTATGTTTGACCCCTGTCTCCTGGCTTAAGTCTGAAATTGTTCCATTATTATCACTATATATCCTTAGTAAATGTTTAACTTGAATGTTTTATTTGTTTTATAATAAAAACCATAATGCTAGAATATATTGTGCTGTTTATTATGAAATAATAACATCGAATTGACTACCATCCTGAAAGGACCCAGTGTAGACGTTTACATCAATAATCCGGTAGTTTTAAATATGAAAATCGTTGAAATAAAAGATTACTATAACTTTCGTTACACTCAACGAGAACCTTTTAAGTCCTAACATTCACTAAAAACTTATAAAAAGTAAAACTCCATTGATCAATGACCTCGACAATTCTCATACAATATTCGACACTTTTGAAACCCCTTTAAAAGACTAATAAATAAAACTTTATGTTTATAGTCGTGCAGTTTTCGACTACTAAGAACTTCTTATTAAAAAGAAATTTTTACATCAGAAAGTATGTTTAGGGAAAGTACATTCAGACCTAGATTAAAATTTACATTTAAACTTGTTGTCGTACAATTATAAAGGAGAATGTACAGGATACTGAATACGTCCAATGTGTTTTTAGACTGAAGTACTAAATATATATTAAGTTTGTGGACAGATACAGAACATAGTGACATAGAAGGTCATGTTTTCTCTGTTAATATTTTAATGGAAAAGGTAGTTATTAACCAAGTAGACTACGAAGTACACTGTTATCACAGGAAACGGTAGTTTACACCAATAGAAGTTTAAATCAAAAACAAAGATTCGAACATCTATAAATAAAACGTTACAACGTCGTCAAAAGTTTTAATCTATAAAATGTAATATCTCAAGATTATTGAATGACTGTCCGAAATAACGTTACGGGTGTACATAAAAACATAAATCATAATTAAACGACTGGTTCAAAATGGTCGACTCGAGGTCGCCAAGGTCTGGTTTCTAAATTCTAAACGCGGTTACGGGCTCTCTCCCCGAGGTACCGGTCTAGTCTTCTGACCGGAGGGTGGTGACTAGGATCGTAACAAGAGTGTTCTTCGGGGAGACGAAGGGTCCCGACTCCGACGACGACGACAGTGGTAGTAACGGTGGTTATACCTGGACCAGGGTCGGACCCGTACACGTCGGTCCGATTGACGAACCGTACATGTGATTGGTGACGAGTGACACTGTATCCTGATTCGGTCGGACGGATTCACACACACACACACACACGCACGCACACACACACACGTGCGTGCGCGCACACACGTGTGACACACGACGGTGAAGTATATCGAGGAGAAACGTGTACGTACAAGGTAATAGATACTTCTGAATTGAACGTTTTGTGTTTGAGGAGTAACCGCTGAAGACAGTGGTAGGGACTCCCTAAGTCCGACACGAACACAGAACAAGAACCTACGGTCATTCTACTGTAGGTGACATAAAAATACTTTTGAAGGGATAACAATCTACGAAGTCCTACGGGTCAGTAACAGGAAAGAGAGAAGAAATTATTTTCTTTCAATAAGAAAAGTCCCCTCGGTGTACGGTGGAGGGCCTTAAGGAATGTAGATTTCCCTTAATACGTTGAGTCTCGGTTGCTTCTCCTCAGTCCTCCGACGGGATCTAAAGACCCTTATAAACGAAAGGACTACGTGTGTACCGGAAGAAAGACAAGGGGAAGAAGAGTGGTCCTTACATACGGACTCCGAGCTCCGTCTTTTCGGTAGCACGTCAGTACTTCGTTATTCGTTCGTCCATCTTGACCTCGTGTCCTTGGGGTTTGACAGTTGAGGACTTACAGGACAACATAATCTTTGTATTTGAGAAGACCAATCCGTGACTTAGATCAAAAATAATATACGTCGGTTTACTTTAACATTAACTCTATAGGAAAACGAATATAATCGAACCCACCCAAAAACAAAGAACGTCGAACGATCAAAACATGGTAGGTATCGGATAGAAAAAGGATGTGTTCCACAAAAATGAGGATGGTTGGTAACGAACGTCGAGAATCAATGTTCCGATGACAGTCAGAAGGGTCCGACAACCAAAATTCTCGACATTGACGTCCCCTTAAATGTAGGGGAACCACGATAAACATTGGAAACGGAATGAGACCTACCAAATGGAATGACCTCCTAATTCTTTCTCAATACGGGCACTCTACAAGTATCTTGTGAGAATGTGTTAGGGTAACGGGTTCAAGAGGACCCTGTAAAGGATTATTTGATGAAAAGGTACCTAGGAATAGAGTTCCAGATGAAGACCCTTTGTCTTGGATTCTTCGTCAGGTTTCTAAGACTTATCTTATGTATGATAGTTCACGATACCCGACTTACACAGGAGAGTTTTAAGAAAACAACTTTAGGAATTAGGGGTCAAACTAACCACCACCATTTGTGCATCGATCTAGGTTTCACCCCTCAGGGGTACTAGCCTAATCACAGGAATATTTTTCTCTACACTCTACAGTTAGAGACACACACACATACACACACGTGCGTGCTTGTACGACTCTTTTCCGGTGTACCCCTGTATTGGTGTAGGGTCAGAGTCAAGTCAGTGAGTCAGTACAGACTGAGACGTCGGGGTACCTGACGTCGTACGGTCCGAAGGGACAGATAGTGGTTGAGGACCTCGAAAGAGTTTGAGCACAGGTAGCTCAGTCACTACGGTAGGTTGGTAGAGTAGGGGACAGCAGGGGAAGAGGAGGACGGAAGTTACAAACGGTCGTAGTCCCAGAAAACGTTACTCAGTCAAGAAGCGTAGTCCACCGGTTTCATAACCTCGAAGTCGAAATCGTAGTCAGGAGAGTTACTTATAAGTCCTGACTAAAGGGATTCCTAACTGACCTAACTAGAGGAACGACAGGTTCCCTGAGAGTACTCAGAAGAGGTTGTGGTGTGAAGTTTTCCTAGTTAAAAAACCACGAGTTGAAAGAAATATCAGGTTACGAGTGTAGGTATATACTGACGACCTTTTTGTTATCGAAACTGATCTACCTGGAAACAACCGTTTTATTACACAGGCGAAAAATTATACGACAGATCCAACGAGTATCGAAAAGAAGGTTCCTCGTTCACAGAAAATTAAAATACCGACGTCAGTCGTAGACGTCACTAAAACCTCTGGTTCTTTTATCTCAGTCGGTGACAAAGGTAACAAAGGGGGAGACGAACGGTACTTCACTACCCTGACCTACGGTACTAGAAGCAAAAAACTTACGACTCAAAATTCAGTCGAAAAAGTGAGAGGTGAAAGTGGAAGTAGTTCTCCGAGAAATCAAGAAACGAAGGACGGTATTCGCACCATAGTAGACACATAGACTCCAATAACTATAAAGAGGACCGTTAGAACTAAGGTCGGACACGAAGTAGGTCGGGTCGTAAAGCGTATTATATGAGACACATATTCGTCCCACTGTTATATGTCGGAACTGCATGAGGAAAAGGATAAACCTTGGTCAGACAACAAGGTACAGGTTAAGATTGACAATGAAGAACTGGACGTATGTCTAAAAAGTCTTCTGTCCATTCCACTAGACCATAAGGACAGAGAAAGTCTTAAAAGGTGTCAAACAACACTAGGAGTGTCAGTTTCCGAAACCGTATCAGTTATTTCGTCTTTATCTACAAAAAGACCTTGAGAGAACAAAAAAAGTCACTAGATTACCTACAACCGTTAAACTAGAGACCAAGGAGACGGAAAAGATTTTGGTCGAACTTGTAGACCTTCAAGTACCAAGTGTATGACAACTTCGGACCGAACCTCTTAAAACTCGTAAAACGATTGTACACTCTACTCACGTTAAAACACTATCAGACTTGAAAGAAACCGGTGGGTTCTACTGGTCCAGAACCACTTCTCAAGACTGGTTGGTACCAGGTGACCTCTTCCCTTACCGTTTAGTAAAGTCATAAGAACGGAAATCTTGAGGTACTTGTCATACTTTTCCGTTTTTCTATCCTGTGACTTTCTACCTGAGAAGTCAACCATCCACGGGTTGTACGATGTCCTCTTCCCACCTCTTTATTGAGGTCCTTCTTACTTCTCTACTGCGGTTTCACTTTTGTTGTGGGTTGACACCTACACTGACCACAACCTTTATTTCAGGTTACGATATTTTTTGTTATAACGTATCCTTGGACCTTACAATCCAGGTACTTAGTTCCATTTAATCTTCACCAGTTTGTTCTCCACCGTTCTCACTTGTAGTTGTAAAATCTTTAGTCACTTGATTTTACCTGTCTTTACCCACTTAAATTGAGTCTACTGGAAATATAGATGATGACGCCCGTTCTTAGGGAATCTTCTTTACCTCACCGGTAACATCACTTGTTTTCTCAGGTTTTACGACAGGAACCCACGTCAGAGTGTTTACTGTCTTACTAGAGACAAGGAAAGGTTCGTTCGGTAAGTCATAGTGTCATTAGCTTCAGATACGGGGTTGGTCATTACGACTTCTTCGACTTCAACTTACCAAGACACTTCTGGATGTCCTTGAAGATCTTGATTGTGGGTTTTTTCTACAGGAAAAGTAGTGTCCCCTGACCTTGTGAAGTGTATTGGTATATTTGGGAGTGATTCTCATACAGCCCGAAAGGAACACAGAGTCGACCATTTCTTAGGTGGACGTTACGTCCTCTGGACTCAAGTCAGGGACCCAACCCTTCTAGGGGACCTCTTACCTTTCCGATGGGTGAGGTCATAAGACCGGACCTCTTAAGGTCCCTGACATGTCAAGTACCCCAGAGTTTCCCATCCTGTGCTGACTCGTTGAAAGTGAAAGTAAAAGTTCTCACACGGTCGTGGGACTAGACCTTGAAGATCGGAGGTCTTTGCACTCTTAATTTGTAAAAACGAATTCAATAGATCAGATACTATGAGACAATATCTTTTGATTCTATTAATGTTTAAATTTTCATTAAATTTTCGGTCAGTTAAAACTACAAACAATATGTAAGTTCAGAAATCACCCTTATTTCTATAGGAAGAAATGTAGTACGTATCGAGGTAGGGAGAAATGTATAGGGTAGACTATCGTCGGGTCCGTAAAAATTTATGAAGTTTATATTACACTATGAGGTTTATTTGTATATAAATAATCAAACTTTAAGTATTCTTTATAGTTATTGGAGTCTATACGTCTACTGTGGTGTAAATACGGTCTTTTGTTTCTCCTTGATTTCTTGGCAAACTACTTCCATTTTCTCCTCTCACTTTTTTTGACCGAATTTTGTAGTTGTAAGTTTCTTACTTCTAGTATCGTAGGTCAGGGCAGTGAAGTACCGTTTATCTACCCCTTTGTTACCTCTGTCACTACCTGAAATAAAAGAACCCGAGGTTTTAGTGACGTCTACCACTGACATCAGTGGTACTATAATTTTCTACGAACGAGGAACCTTCTTTCGACACTGTTTGGAGTAGTCGTATAATTTTTCGTCTCTGTAAGGAAACGACTGTTTGTAGGTAGATCAGTTTCGACACCAAAAGGTCATCAGTACATACCTACACTCGTAACCTGATATTTCTTTCAACTCGTGGTTTCTTAACTACGAAAACTTCACACCACAATCTCTTCTGAGAAATCTCAGGGAACCTGACGTTCCTCTAGTTAGGTCAGTTAGGAATTCCTTTAGTCAGAACTTATAAGTAACCTTCCTGACTACGACTTCGACTTCGAGGTTCTGAAACCGGTGGACTCTCGGTTGAGTAATCTTTTCTGGGACTACGGCCCCAGGTCGGGGCCACCTAGGTCCCTTAAGCTTCCCACCTGCCGCAACCGCACCTTTCTGAACAAATAAATAATTATATTCTAATCTAATTCTTTGACATCGCATCATCCTTCTAATTCACCTCCTTCTCCCGACTTATCGAACCAAATGCGCCTTCCGGTTATTTTAAGGTCTGTTCCTTAAACGTGGTAGATGCAACCCGGTGGCCGGGGGCGAACTTATAGATTCCCACGGAGCGGAATTCGAGGGAAAGCGCGCCCAGAATTGTCGGCCCCGTTCATTCATCTGGACCGCTCGGAGGCGCGGGGTCCACCTCTAAGTCGGACTTCAATTTCATTTCTCGTCTCTCTCCCTTCCCCTCTCTTCTTCTCTCTCTCTCTCTGTGCCCCCCTCGGTCTCAGGGTTCTTTGGTCCGGCTCTCTGATCAAGCTCTTCGACCGGGCTCTTTGATCGGGGACCGGGGGAGGAAATAACAAGTCTTCCGGAAAATATGAAAACTATTTTGTACCTCTAGTTACCTATTGTGTTTTAATACATCGCAAGCGTCGGGTCTGAGAAAGATATGTAGTAAAACATATGTTTTCCAGAGTCCACTAAATGTAATAGAAGACCGGTNGCTCTTTGACCGGGGACCGGGGGAGGAAATAACAAGTCTTCCGGAAAATATGAAAACTATTTTGTACCTCTAGTTACCTATTGTGTTTTAATACATCG